>PYST01000004.1:139286-188519 GCA_003049485.1 Ophioceras dolichostomum | reverse complement strand
GGTGGGGGGGGGGGGGGGGGGGGGGGGGGGGGGGGGGGGGTATGCTGATGGCGCTGATGTCTGGCCTTGGCGAAACCACCAGCCTGCCCCTGCCCTGCCCTCATGCTTGCAGGGTCGTAAAAGTCGGCCGCCCTATTGAGCCCCATACGGCCAGGCCACCAGCGACTGCAGCTAACAGCAGGCACAGCCCGTAATAATAAACGACCGGGAATCATGGAACCCCCCAGGTCGAGGCCAGAAGAAGGCTCCATCCGTCTGTTGTAGGCGCTTCCACAAGGGATTCCGGATGGAGGGAAGGAAGAGGAACGGAGGGAGGTGAGAAAACCCGAGGCTGTCGAAGCCACAACCAGGTGGGATGCTCGGTAGGGCAGACTCTCACAAACAGAAGAGATTAGACTGCCTGGTCTCGATCTCCTTGGCGACAAGAAATGTTCCCGAGAGGTTGAAACCTGACAGCTGCTGGCTGGCAGCGCGGCACCAAGATATGTTTGTCCCGACTCGGCAAACCTTATTACTCCTTGGCTTCGTACAATTTCCCAAGAATTTATGTATTGCCCAGATCGGGCGATGTTTGTTAATGGTGCTTTAATAAGCGGAACAGGCACGCAACTCCGGAAGCACATCCAGAATACCAATAATACAGGCCTTGTGTTGGTTCACAATGCTAGGTAGGTCCATTGGGTCCTTTGGGTCCTCAACCTCTATTGTGTGTCCCATCTTCCGCCATGCGTGTTATAACTTTTCATTCCCTTGTTCATCGTAGTCCTCTTCAACATCATCATCGTCGTCGTCATCGTCGCTTCCAAGGTCCTTCAACAAAGCCGCATCCCTAGCCGGGACGGGCATGGCAAGCTCAACAGTCTCCACGCCCATCCCCCCTCCCCCACCCACCGGAGCGCCCTCCTCAGGCCCCATAGGCAACGCGTCGACGTCGATGTGCAATCCCAAAAGGCTCCTCAGCACGACCCCGCACCCGGCCTTGCTCATGACCTCGTTCGCGTGCTTGCACATCTCGCTGGCCACGCACTCCAGACACCCCTGCAGGCACCCGCAGGCCTCTACCCTCCCGAGCGCCTGCCTCAGCAGCGAGTCCACGAACTCGAACGCCTTCGTGTTGATCCCCGACCCGCCCGCCCCTCCCTTCGCGTCGTAGAACGTCAGGCGCGCGGGCCGCTTGCGCGTTGTCTCCTTCTTCGCGAACTCCTTCCCGGGCACCTTGCACTCCGTCCTGACGTCCCCGGGAGCGCTGATGACGAAATTGGGCACCAGCGACATGACGGCGTGCTCGGCGGCGTGGATGGCCGCCGCGGCGTGCAGGCGCCGCTCCGCCAGGATCTCGAGCCCCCTGCGAGGCACGTCCAGCCACATCCCCTTGCTGAAGCGGACCACGGGCGGGTTGTCGACGTGCACGGCGTCGAGCACGCGGTTGCGCCGGTCGACCTTGAAGTAGCCGAAGACGACCTGCTTGATGCGGATGGTGCCGTGGTAGGCGCGGGAGGGGGAGCCGCGGATACGCTTGACCGCTTCAGTCTCGACCGGGTCGATGTCGGTGTAGTCGCGCTGCGTGGTCGTCCAGTCGACTTTCACCTTCTCGACCCTGGCCATGCGCTTCTCCGGGCTGAAGTCGCGCACGAGGTAGGTTGTGCCCTGGTGGAGGAAGATGGCGCCGTCGTAGAGCGTGAAGGTTGCGCGGGACGCCTCGAGCTCCTCCAGCACGACGTTCCTGCCGTGTGATATGTCGATGATGGCGAAATGCTCGTCCTCGGTGTCGCGGATGGACACGAACTTCGAGGGCACGGGCCGGAAGCGGTCGTGGCAGTGGTAGAAGCCCAGTTCGTCGGGCACGAGCCGCTCCTCGCAGATTCGAGGTAAGTCGGCGCCGAAGTAGCGGCTGTCTTCGGCCGGCCGGATGGGCATCTCGTGCGCGGCGCACTGGATGTGGCCCTCGCGCACAAGCATGTTCTCCAGATCGACCTGCACTGAGCAGTTGGGATGCGTGAAGAGCTCGCCCGGGTTCTGCATGTAGTGCTGGTCCGTCGGGAACGAGTCACCCACAAGCACGGAGAGTGAGTCTCGGTTCCGCCTCCCAGCACGCCCGCTCTGCTGCCGAAGATTAGCGATCGTGTAAGGGAAGCCCCAGGAAATGACACAGTCGAGCGAGCCGATGTCAACACCTAGCTCTAGCGCCGTAGTTGCTACAATGCCGACCAGCCTGCCCTCAAACATGTCGTTCTCGATGCGGCGCCGGTCCTGCGGCGTGTACCCGCCACGGTAGCCCATGACACGGTTGCCACACTCCCCGCGGCCCAGACGCTCGAGCTCCAGACGCACGGCGGCGACCAGCTTCTCGCACTGCTCGCGCACGCGGCAGAAGGCGATGACGCGCACGCCGCGCAGTACGAGCTGGCAGAATAGCCGGGCGCACTCGTACTTTGCGTCGCCGCGCCCGCTCGCCGGGTCCCCGGGAACCTTGTATGGCGTGTTCCAGCACAGGAACTCCTTGCGGCCCGCCGGCGACCCGTCCGAGTCCACGAGCAGAACGTCGTCGTCGACGCCGAACACGGCTGTGAAGTGCTCGCGCGGGTTGGCCACCGTGGCCGAGCAGGAAACGAACTTCACCCGGCGGTTGCCCACGGCGGCGCAGATCCGCCGCAGCCGACGCATGACGAAGGCCATGTGCGAGCCCATGAGGCCGTTGTAGTAGTGCAGCTCGTCGACGACGACGTAGCGCAGGTTCTTGAGGAACGTCCGCCACCGCTCCTCCCGGGGAAGCACCGTGATGTGCAGGATATCGGGGTTGGCGAATATGATGCGCGCGTTATCGCGGATGTTGTCCCGCTCGTTCCAAGGCGTGTCGCCGTCGAACGTCTCGACCAGCACATCTTCTAGTCCGGGCATGTAGGCCAGCATGTCGCGTAGGCTGCGTTTCTGGTCCTGCGCGAGCGCCTTAGTAGGGAAGATATATAAGGCCCGCGCCTCGCTGTCGCGCTCCAGCGCGTGCAGCACGGGCAGCTGGTAGATCAGCGACTTGCCCGACGACGTCGAAGTGGCCACCACCACGTGGCGGCCGCCCGAGACGAGTCCGCTGATCGCCTCCGCCTGGTGGGAGTAGAACTGAGTGATTCCCTTCGCGTTGTAGAGTGCGTTGACGAGGTCCTGGCTCAGCAGGAAGTCGAGGCCGCCATATATTGGCTCCTGAGCCTCAAATACGCGGTGGCCATCAGGGACGATCTGCCCCGTGTAGAAGGGACTGTCCTTGAGCTCCTGTACGATCTCTGCGATGGTCTTGCGCTCGTCAGGGGTAGGAATGCTCTCAGGGATGGTTGTGGCAACACCGCTCCCGGCATCCGGCTCTTGGGTCTCCGTTGGGTAGGGGATATGCTTTTCTGCCTCGCTCTTCAACGTCATGACAGGGTCGATCTTGTCAGCCACGCATCTGTTCAAGAATGCGGCCGTCGCACTCTGGAACCACTGGTTGCGCTTCTCGATGAGTGACATTAGCTGCTTCTGGCTGTAGACAGGCAGCTTCAATTCCTCCTCCCGAAGCTTCCGCGTGGGTCGTGTAGGCTCGCCCGTCTTCTTGTGTTGGACCTCACGCTTGAGATCGCCGTCCACGAATTCGAAGTAGAGAACTTCCTTGCCGCTCAGCTCAAGCTCGGCTTCATTGCCTTCATTGGAGCCTCCCCCAACGATGACCGCGCTGCTGTTGCTGCTGCTGCCAAGTCCCTCATTTCCGGTGAACCCTCCCACGGAAGCGTCCGGTGCTCGACTTTGCGATGACATCCAGTTCTTCCGCGAGCCAGTTCTGAATGTCTCATCTCGCTCGGCGCCCCTGGCGTCGAGTTGCAGCATGACCTCGTCGACATACGCAAAGCGGACGCCGTCCGGCCGCAGGGCAACTATGGCTGCCACATCTTCGATCAGCAAGTCGCGTCGGATGTGCGACTCGACTGTGGACTTGATTATCTCAAAAGTCGTCACCAAGTGCTTGCGCGTGCAGCAGAATGTGAAGACGAGGTTCAGCGCTTGGTAGGTCTTCTCGAGCGACTTAAACCAGTCCGGCCATTCGATGAGGCAGGGTTCGATGATCGACGAGTCCGACCTTTGAAGATCCGGACGCCCTGGAGGTTGGGGCGAGTCCTTCACCTTCTTTGACTTAGATGTTGCCTTGGATACTTGACCAGGTTCAGCACTCTCCTCCGTCGGCTTAAGGGAGGCGCCCGCGGGACGACCTCGTTTGCGTTTTCCAAGAGAGTGGGATAAGCTCGCGGATGAGTCTGCCTCTGTTTCAGACATGCTCCTTTTTACTTTTCACATCCCAGGCTCTTTGACGGGTGCCCGGGGAGACTGATGATTGCAATACTCTTGTCGCTGCGACATTTGATGACGTCGTAAATGAGGAGGGGCGAAACGCGGCTGACTCCAAAAATTAACAAGAATCACGGCAACTTCAACACGAAACTAACTCGACATCACGTGCGATTGAGGGGCAATTGACAACCTCGATCTTCATCCCCTTGCTTCCAAGTAAGTCTTTCGCAAGGCATATCGTCGGCATGGCTGCCTACTACGTTTGGTATCAACATCGCAGCAGAGTTGGTGTTTACTCGTAAGGGGGATATTTCATCGAAAGATGTAGCCCACTAGACCTGTGCTAACAAGTATGAACATGCGGGTATGCACACATTCAAGACTCAGTGCCACGGCTTAGCCCGCCTTGCCAAATCAAATGGGAATCTCTTTTGTTGGTAGTTTGATTGGAATGCTCATTACATCGTCAAATGATCATTGCGAGAAGACCTAGTGGTGACTGACGGGAGGGAAAAAGACAACACAGTCGACCTGCCGCAGTCAATCTAATGCAGTAAGTAGCAGTTAAGTGGCGCCCATGCTTTTTCTACCCCCTTATTCCAGCTCTTTCCAGAGAGAATCGAGAGAGATCAAGCAAAGGCAAAGACAAATGAAATTACTGGCTAGGAACAAAAGAAAAGGCGCAAATCCACCCCAGAAAACGTGTTTACTCAGTTGGGTTTGCGCCAGGACAGCTGCCAAGGAGCCGGGTCGTTTGGTCGTGTGGCGAGGCCATGTCAGGGTAGAATCTGTCAAAGTCGCACCGTTCGATATATATTTGCTCCGCCTGGTTCTCGTCCGGTGCCGGAACCTGTGTCGTGTATGGTGGCCGATTCTGGTATGGCTGGTCGTCCTCGGGTCGTTACGGCATGACAATCCCGGGAGATCCGGTGAATCGCCTAGGGATGTCGGTGCCGTATGCGACTCGAGACTGGCGCAGCATCGACACATCTCTGCCCAAAAGGCGGAGGCGCGTAACAAATTGGACAGGCTATCCTAGGTTCTTTAGCTCGTTCTGAATGAGCTTGATTATTCCGATGAATTGCTTCGCATTCGGTTGGGACATCTGTGGATTTGGTTAGCAGGCTAGTCGAACCGAAAGTGTTGTAGGGCCTAGAGAGCACCTAGATGGAAGCACTCACCTTTAATTGTAGTGTAGAAGGCTTGGCGTCATGGCCCTCGAAAGCGCTGAAGATAAACGTGATTGACTTGAGCGTCTCCCTCTCTATGAAGTCGGTGGCGGCGAGGATCGCGGTGTTCAACACGACCCGGTGTGTGTGGTCCTGCCTCATAAGCAAACGAGCCACCTTCGGCGTCTTGTCATCCGCGTCGTCCACGCTTGAAAGCACTGAGGCGTCGAAGGTGTGAGGGAGCGGAGTGCGGTGGTTGTCAAATTGGATCGAGGCATCTGGAACGTTGATCTTGAGGAATCCGGCCCCCCTCTCCTTCCATGTACTGGAGGCCTTGTCAAGCTGGTACACCTTTGCCCGGCCCATGAAGACCGAGGACTCGCCCGACTCTCCATCATCAACAACCACTGGAAGAGAACCGAGGCGTTAGCTGGCCATGTGGGGATTCTAGAATTAAGCCATGAGGGCGACCACGGGACACGTGGAATCGGTTGGCTGGTGCCTACCTTTCTGCAACTTGGGCTTCTTCTTGTCATCTGCGGCCGGAGCACGCTTTGGCTCATCAGATTCCTTCTCTTCGTTCTCGGGCTCCTCGGGGCCGCTGTCCTCGGCTTCATCGTCCTCATCGCCATCATCATCCTCTCCGCCGCTAGACTCCTCGTTGCCGCTGTCGGGCGCACCAAAGGGCTTCGCAGGCTTGTCGCTCTTATTGAGGTCGCCGCCGGGCTTCGCGAAGCTGGTGAGCTTGGGCGCGCCGAATCCACCGGAGAATCCACTGCCAAAGCCGCCGCCGAAGGTGCCACCAAAGGGCTTTGACGCCGTACCATTGAGGGCGGCAAAGGGGGACGCAGTGTCTGACTTTGCATCTTTTCCTAAGCTGAGGGTTGGAGTTGCGCCGAAGGAGCTACCCGTGGATTTCGACCCCGCCACAAGCGCTCCAAACGGCGAGGGCGAGCTCGAGATAGATCCTCCGAAGCTACCGAGCTTGGTCGATCCGGTGGAACCTAGCGCTCCAAAAGGGGAGGTGGTGCCGGCGAGCTTCGAGAATCCAGACGAAGCGAACGCAGACGCGGAAGTCGACGGTGGAACGGCCTTGCTCTTGACAGTGGCAGAGTCCCCCTCCGACTTGCTTGCGTCGGTAGCGGCTGGACGGTCTTCCTCTGTCACTGCCGAAGCCGGCTCAGTACTTGCTTTGCCCTTTTCCGCGGCGGGGCTCTGAAAAGGAGTTGTGTCAGACATAGCCCATGAACAAGGAACAAATCGAAGCAGTATAGAAGCGACCGGGCGAATGCTGGGGTTGGGGCAGAGCTTACCGCATGCAGATCAACAGTCACTGTCTTCTTCACATCCTGGCCTAGTTCGTCTCGGGGTCGCTTTTTCTCCGGCTCGGACCGATGTGTTCTGCTGACAGCGGCGCCGCTGTTCGACTCGGTCGTCGTCGCGTTATCGGCAAATACCGGCTCGCTTGGGTCCTTGTGCTCGTCTAGCTCGTCATGAGCCCGCTTCTTCTTAGGTGACGAGACCTGCTCCTTGAGTGCATCGCTCGCATCGGTCAGGTCGGCGCGGTCCGGTGTTGCTTCTCGTGCGAAGCCAGCCACATTCTCGCCACCGTCCTTGTCCATCTCCCTATCAGTGTCCTTCGGAACCGCCGGAGCGTTGCCGGATTCGTCTGAAATAACTGTGTGCTTCAGTTCTTCCCTGGTAGCCTTGGTCTCGGCGTCCTCATTGGGGCTACCACTGGGCTCCCTGATCTCGGCCATGATTTGAGGGTCGTCCGCCATGAAACCGAGAGGTAGCGGGTAGCCAGTGGGTGCAGGAGCAGGCGATCTTTGTGCAACAAAAATCCGATCAGTCTGCTTTGTTTGGCCAACTGTGCGTCGACCGGCGTTGGTGGGTGCAAGCAGACTCCGGCCGGGGAAAATGGCGAGCGGGACAGTTGCAGGCGATGCAAGGCAGGCAGCCAGCAATGAAGGGATGACGGATTAAGTTAGGTACCGCAGGCGGGTTGACCGCGCCTTGTTTCGAGATACGGGATATGGTGGTACTCGATTTGCACCAAAACTGGTCGTGTAGGGTAATGGAAATCAAGCAAAGCTTTCCTCTCGTGCTGGTCAGTCAATTCATCAGCGGTAGGTGATGTCTTGAGGTTGCGAAAATGAGCACAGTAGAAAATCGTCTATCTCACTACGGGGCGACGAACGGAGACAGTTCACAAGTGATGCGCTCTGATTGGTAGCGCCTCCTCTGGCAGTTGGCAATGAGTTTGGGCTCGAAAATTCGGCGCGTTTGGCGTGGGATTGGCCCGCCTTCCAGGCCGGTATGGTTGGGTTATCACGCGCAGCGCATTGACGACATCATGCTGGCCACAACTACGGCAACCAATGACAGCCTGGTAGCAACCAATGGCAACCAAGCCCACACCAGAGAGCTGCTTAGCGTTCTCTTTCAGCCATCTGAATCCCGGCGCTAGGGAACATGAAGCTTTTGTCGTTCATATACAAAACGGAAGAACCTCAACTACCAGGAAATAACTTTGTGAAGCCGCCGTCGGGTGGCGCTTTTTGTGCACCTCTATTGCCTGCCCGTGTACATGCCCCGCACGAGGCGAGGCCGACATCCGGCGCAAGTGGCATGTGGAGAAGTTGCGACAAGGCTTACAGGGACGAAGTTATTTCCAAAGTCTACATAACCTATATAAAGCACCTAATGTGCTCGCACTATTAAAGATCTTAGGTTCTCAAGATAACAAGGAAGAGCTGTCAGTGATTATTAGCCAGGCTCTTGACACCTACATAGGGCAAGAGCTCGTCTTTGTCGACCATCCTTTATACAGGCAAAATACAGGACAACGCCGACCAGGGAATAGAAAGGCAAGAGGAGTAGCGACAGAGTGGTGTAGGTCTTGTACGGTGGTTCCAGTGGCTCCAGACAAAGGGCACGGCGCGAGACCGAGCCAAGTGTTTAGTAGAGTACCTAGGTATGAAGCAAAGGCAAGCAGCGGCCTCTACTACTCCGAGATGAAAGTTGCTTCGGCGAACATGTCTCCCGATTCGGTGACTTCGGGCGCGTCCCCGATCTTCAGCTTCAGGCTCATCTTGGTCTTTCTTGGAATGTACTGTGTCGGAGATCCGAAGATGTGTCAGTTATGGGTTGTGGCAGGTCATAGAAAAGCGGAGTTAAACACTGCCTTGTTAAGGGGGAGGCAATAAGGGTCCCAAACACGAACCTGATAAATGTATGGCTTCGTTCCGACCGTGCCTGCAACGATCTTCTTGACGAATCCTGGGACCTCGGCCATCACGTCCACCCTGTCCTGGCGGTCTTCGTAGTCACCCTCAATTATCGCCTCGACTGGCTTCCCGTCCTTGGTGGCACCCGACCACGTCAGCTTGACCTTGGTCGGCTCCTGCCAGTCGACCTCGGGGTCGGGCTTGCTCTCCACATGCGTGGCGCTGTTGGAGCAGCCAGCGGTGACGATCTCCCCATCGCGGGCAATACCGCCGACATTGACGACGGTAGAGCCGTACGAAGGCGGGGTCGTGAACTCCATCATGACGGCCGAGTATGTCGGCCCCTGGAAGTCCACAAAATTCCAACTGGCCGCCGCATGGTGCGGCTTCATCCCCTGGAGGGCGTGCGCGAAGAAAGCCTTCCCCTTGAAGTCGATCGGCCCGTCCGCCGTCGTGATGGTCCCTTCCGCCACACACCTGGGCCAAAAGGCGTGCCGCATAGACCCCCAGGGATTGGTGAGGTCCGTTCCGAACAGCGACTTGCCCGTCGTGCCGGCGTGGAAGCCTGGCGCCGTCCTGGTGATCTTCAGGTTGACTATCGCGCGCTCGTCCGTCATAGACTTGATCGTGAAGAATGTGCCGTCCTCCGACAGCTCCACGGCGCAGTCATCCGCGTAGAAACCAGTCATGTCCTCACTGAAAGACTGATGCTGGAGCGGGGTCGAACACCATAGGTGCTCTTTGTTGGACCCCGCGGGATAGAAGATCTTGGAGTTGAACTGGCAAGTTGTGTGAATGCCGCTGTTGAAGGAGTCAGACTGGAACAGTGTATCCGTCTAAGGAGGGAGGATGGATGGTCAACCAAGGCTAAGCTTACGCGACGACACTATAGATGACCTGAGCAAGCGCAAAGTAGCCGTTGTCCGCGGTCAAATAGAAGACCTGATTCTCCACGTTGGTCGAGGTCATGGCAAGCCATCGGAGATCCTCGCGGGTGAGTTCCGAATACGGCGTGGACTTGGCCTCTTCCGCGACCGATTTGATAGCGCTGGGGCCGTAGATGGGCTCGTTGGTGCCGGCGACGTTGGCCAGCCTACAGAGGACATGTCATTAGAGAGTCAGGGGTCCAATACTCTAGCGCCGGTGATTTCCAGGGGTCCATGGGCTGTTCTGAGCGCTCCATTAGGCCGTCCCCCTTTCCTAGGGGGCAGAGCAGAATGCTAGGTTGCTTACTGCTGCTTTGCCCAGTTGAACATCCTGCGAGCCTTGTCGGAGAGCCGGGGAAGTCGCCTTCCCGGGCGGGCCGAAGGAGAAGAGAGCGTTAGACGTCGGTTCCCATGATGTGACATTGCGAAAAAGAATGATGATACCTACGAAATACTGAGCTATAGGGACGGTGAGAAGCCAAGTAGGGAGTAGAGAGCTATAGGAAGGTTCCTGAAGGGCAAGAAAGAAAGAAAGAAAGGGAGAGGAACGGAAAAGTCGGGATTTTCCTGGAGATTCGAGTCGAATCTCACCGCTTTGCTCGTGACTGCCTGATGATCTCAAATCTCAGGAGAGGGGCAGGAACTGGTGCAGGAACATGCAGATGTGTGGCTAACCTGATATTTGACGTGCGTCACCAACCAATTGAACCCCTGCAGGCGGGGTTGGGATGGGCAAATGGGGCAATGGGTAAGGCACCTCGGACGTCACAGGGCCGTGCCGATGGGACGAACGCGCCACAGCGTGACAATCTCAAGTGGCTGAAGCTCCAATTGATCTTTTTTTTTTCGTCTTTTCTGCGTCGTCGACTTTTTCAACACTCCCGTGACCCCCTGGGTTCAACAAAAGCTCCGCAGGCCGCCGAATTCAAAGAACCAATCGATCGCGACACCAGCACAACTCCAGGAGACACGAATCGGTGCAACGTCAGTCATGTCGAAGGCGCGCGCAGCGGCTGGCGGCGCCGACCAGATCGTCAAGCTCATTGTCGGAGCAGGACAAGCAAGCCCAAGTCCGCCAGTCGGTCCGGCGCTGGGAAGCAAAGGTGTAAAGTCGATGGACTTCTGCAAGGTCAGCCTGTGTTCCGGTTGGCCCGGGGAGGGAGGGAAGTTCGCGTTCACTAATATGGATCACCTACTCTGTGTCCACCACCGTAGGAGTTTAATGCTAGGACAGCGCACATCACCACGGGGACACCTCTGCCTGTGCGAGTTACCGTGAGGCCCGATAGAACGTTCCACTTCGATATCCGTACGCCACAGACTTCCTGGCTTCTATTGAACGCCGCCGAGGCTCCTATGTCCAAGAAGGGAAAGAGGAAAGGTGCCAGTCAGCCTGGTAAGGAAGTCGTTGGCACCGTCAGCCTAAAGCACGTTTACGAAATCGCGAAGATTAAGCAAACCGAGCTTCGTTTGTCCGGTTTGCCGCTGGAGGGACTCTGCAAGTCGATAATCTATCAGGCCAAGTCGATCGGGATTGACGTCAAGGCGTGATGGCGTCTGGCCTCCAGACCGTACCGTGCTCCTGACCTGGCTTCCTTGGGTGGTTTGGGGACAGGAATATTGCCCCATCCTTTGTCATATTATGTACCATACTGTGCCGGGACAACTCTCCTGTATATAACCTGCCACAAAACAACACAGCGATTTTCCTTTTTCTCTCCTTTTCAGTTCGGCCTCTTGGGGCCTCCTTGAGAGGATGGATCCTAGTCAGGTTAGCGGGGTCCTCTTGAGCGTTTACAATGGGCCTTGTGTCTCAGAAAGGAGGTTTGCGAACTGAGCGTGCATCAATTCTACTTTGCCATTGGGTAGAAGACAGCTTATGCAAGGTGACAGGTTGCGAAGAATTTTGCGTTAGCTGTTCTGCCGCATCAATGCCGGGTCCTCGGTGCCGAGTGACCGAGGAACTTTCCCGGTCTTGATTCGGACAGTGTAAACTAGCACCGTCTAGGAGGAGGCTAGGAGGTGCCGGATTTCGGCCGGATTCGGGCCGTCTCCCGCCTTTCCTTGAGACTCAACGTCCAGGTCGTCCACCACTGGCTTGCTAGTTCCAAGGACGACAGGCCCGACAACGGCAAGGCAATGGATAATTCAGCGCGGGATGCGGAATTTATCCAGACGACCACATCTCTCCGGGTCAACCTCAAAAGCCCGGCTCGGACTGCGGAATTCTACCGCCTTCGACCGAGTGAGTCGTTCTCTGTCGGTGCGTGGGACGTAAGAAAGGTACAAGACACGATGCCTACTACGTAGAGCGTGGATTGGCCAGATAGAGGGATGAGTTCGGGATCTACGGCCCAAGACTGAAGATACAGCGGTTTCGAGGTGCATGGATGCGGACGCCACCGTCATCGACTTACCAATCTTAGCTGTAGGGCGGAGACTTCCTTAACATTCTGCCCGGTCGATCCCTTTCTGCCTCCCTGGAAATCTGTGATGCTAGCTTTTCGATTGAGAGATGGAGGGGTAACACGCAGGTGCAAGCAAGCAGATCCACCTAGACGGGAGCCTTGGCCCGATACGGGCAACACTGGACATATACGTAAAGATACGACTGAATGGCAACGTGGGGTGCTTTTCTGTCCGCTTCCAGGCTGATAACGATTGCGCCTCTCTCGGAAGGGGGGCAGCAGAAAAGCCCCCGACACTCCATCGTTGGTAAGCAGGAGCCATTAATGTTTTACCATTGCGAAGCGTGCCGCCGTTGTCGTGTGTTGGCTAATAAGAAGAAAGAATTGGAAAAGTACTGACCGCCTCAGCCGCGATTAGGTCTCAACGGGAGACGCTTGTGGTAGCTGCTCGTTAAATTGGGAGGAATGTCCCCCGTGGTAGGGAGCTGTCGCTGTCACTTAGAAGGTGAGGTAGCTAAGGTACATGTCGGGTGGGAAGTAAGTCGCATATCTGAAGTGGCACATGCAACGAATTTTTCGAGAAAAGAGATTGAGTCAGACTGGGTCCCGAGAAAAAGACACCAGGGAAACCACCTATCCCACTAACGCGCCAGCCCGCTTGCCCGCTTGCCCGCTGACGCCGAAATATCGGAGTTCCAAACTTCCCCTGCTTACCTCCGTCCACGGCGGCTCTCTACTGCCACGAACCACATTATTACAAGGCAGTCTTCCTGGTTGAACGCACTGTCTTCCGCAGCAGTGTTTTCTGGCCCCACTACGGAAGGGAGACTTTTCGTCTTTCAAACATGAGTTGACCCAGCATGTTTGCTTGTTCTTCTCCTCTTCTCCTCTTCCTCAGGCTCAGCCATCTGATAGATTTTCTTACTCCTACATTCCTCCTGCCTGCCTCACCTCTTCCTGCCCTCCAGCCTGATACCGGCCAGTGTGTCCAACTCCGGTACTCTTGCAATAATTTTAGTTCACGGCCCCTTGAGCACTAGTACAATTAGTATTATATTACGTCTGCTGGAGCACGGCTGTTCCTTCGGTCGCATTTCATACGCTCACACCCGAACATGACGAGTAACGACGACGACGGAGGCGAAGTTCGTCTTGAACCGCCTCGGGAAGAAGGTACGACGAGACACCCTCGAGTGGCGCCCCCACCCCCCATCGCCTCGTTGGGAGGCCAGCTTGACCAGCTCGACCAGCTCGGTCGCCCTGCCCACCGTTCTGGCGTTGCCCTTGTTGAGGGACCAACGACGCCACAAGAAAAAAAAAATTCCAACGCTCCCTCAATTCAGAAATCTGACAATGTGCAAGCCCCAGAAGCCCCAGGTGAATCCCTCTTGCTTGCCGAACAGCCGGCGCCATCGGTGCGGTTTCGATCCGTTGTCGAGGAGATCGGGCCTGATCCAATTCCATCAGGGCCCTCTGCCTCCACAAATCAGCCCGAAATTCCCGACCAGAAAAGTCTCGGAGCCCCCGGAGGAGAGGTCACGCCAGCCCAGATCAGAGCGCTGGCACAGTCGCTTCAGGGGTCCCCTCTGCAGGAGCGTCGAATGAACATATTCTCCTTTCAGCCGGTCTCTCTTCCCGTCACCCGCGTATGTTCTGTCCCTTCCCATTCACACTCAGTCACTCTTGTCCCTGTCGTCCAGCCCGCCTTATACTGTTCTCGCGGAGCACATGGGCTTGCAAGCCGTTGCGCAAGAGAGCGATGCACTAACGCAAGTGTGGGTGCTCCCCCCACCTTAGACTCCGTCTCATGAGGACGACTCTGGTACCTCCACCCGCCAAAACACCCACAGCGTCGCCGGCCATTCGCCCATGCCGAGCCCCCGAGTCCCCGAGATGCAGTCGCCGCCCCTCACTCCCGCGGCCACAGGCCAGACGGAAGTCGAGGGCAAAAGGCTCGGGCACGGCACGTCGACATCGGAGTCGAAACCTGGCCCTCACCACGAGCTGATTACCCCTCAAGACTCTACGCAGGAGGCGTCGCCGCCGGCCTCCAAACAGAACTTCTCGGCGAAGGGCCCCTCCTCGTCCTCCGAGGATATCGCGCGGCCGCGCTCTGCTTCGCAGGGCAAAGACAGCTCCAGGGTTTCAGGCCATCGCAAGGGAATGTTCTCTACCGGACCGGGGAGCGTTCCCGCCTCGCGGGACTCCAGCCCGTCCCGTCTCTCCGCCTCGCAGCTCTACTCGCGCCCATTTACGCCAGAGGGTGACGCCAACGATCCGTACGCGGCTCATCGGCGACCGCAGCAGAAGAACATTGAGCCTCGATTCCAATTCTCTCTCACCAAGAAGCGGCAGACGTCGCCCTCGTCGTCATCCACCACCGTCAGCAAGCCCGCCCCGGACAAACGAGGGCTCTTCCCGGGTCGCGGCAGCAAGGACACCGAACTAAAACGGGAGACTAGTTCGACCCCGACGATCCAGAGCCGGCCTGGGTCGATGTCGGACTTGCGACGGTTCTTCAAGATGGGCGTTCACCACAAGAAGCGCGTCGCATCACGGGCTACCTCGCCGGCACCGTCGGTCCGGTCTAGCCTCGGTACGAGGGTGACCTCCAGCTCCAGGTCCCCGCAGATTCCATTTGGAGACGACCACGGCCTGACGTCCAAGTACGGCAAGCTGGGCAGAGTTCTCGGGTCCGGTGCGGGCGGCTCGGTCCGGCTCATGAAGCGGGCCGAGGACAACACTGTGTTCGCGGTCAAAGAATTTCGTCCCCGGCACACATACGAGACCGAGAAGGAGTATGTGAAGAAACTGACGGCGGAATACTGCATTGGCTCCTCGCTTCATCATGGCAACATCATCGAGACCCTCGACATCGTGCAGGAAAAGGGCAAGTGGTACGAGGTCATGGAGTACGCGCCATATGACCTGTTCGCCATCGTCATGACTGGCCGGATGACCCGGGAGGAGATCTCGTGTTCCTTCTTGCAGATCCTCAGCGGCGTTACGTATCTGCACAGCATGGGTCTGGCGCATCGAGACCTGAAGTTGGACAACGTAGTCGTCAGCGAGCATGGGATCATGAAAATCATCGACTTTGGCAGCGCCCACGTCTTCAAATACCCGTTCGAGAACGGCATCAACCTGGCCAAAGGTATGTTTGTTGTCAGCATCCCCCGATGTCCTGGCCACCGAAAGAGAGCTTGTACTAACGCGCACACTCTACTCAAGGCATCGTTGGCTCGGATCCATATCTAGCTCCGGAGGTGTATGATGAGCGGAAATATGACCCGGCGGCTGTTGACATCTGGTCTCTCGCCATCATATTCTGCTGCATGACGCTGCGGCGATTCCCGTGGAAGCTGCCGCGCCTGACGGACAACTCGTTCAAACTGTTCGCGGCCGAACCAACGCCCGGCCACGATCCCAAAAAGCTGGTCCTGCCGTCTCCACGCTCCTTTACTGCCCTTCACGAGACGCCAGCTAGGGACATATTCTTACACGGCGACGACAACAAAACCACAACCGACAAAGTTCAGGACTCACAGCCCAGCAAGTCTGACAAGGAGAAGACGGACTCTGCTTCAGTCGCTCCCACCACGCCCACTACTGTTGGCACCACCAGTACAACCACTACCGGAACGGAGAAGCGCGAGGTTATTCGGGGTCCCTGGCGGATTCTTCGACTGTTGCCACGGGAGAGTCGGCATGTCATCGGCCGCATGCTGGAGCTGGATCCCAAGGAGAGAGCCAAGATGGACGAGATCATCGAGGACGCCTGGGTCGCCCACACGGTCATCTGCCGCCAAGATGGCCCGGGCATCGTCGTTAACGCCGATGACCACACCCACGTGCTTGAGCCGCCGAGCGCCCCTGCGCCGAAATAGATTTCGTGCGGATGCGACTTGCGACTCCGCGGCGGCAGCCTGGACGGGGATGCCCCTCTCTGCACGTCGGCATCGTGCCTCGAATCGGACGATTGCAGTTGGGAGGAGAGACTCCCTTTAGATTACCGCCGGCGTTCCGCGGCTCGACGCGCCGCTGCGGCTTCCATGCGGACCCGTGGGAGATGGGCTAACCGGTGAGATTTTGGAGCGATGGACGGCCTTATTTCGAGGATGCGGAATCCTCTTTTTTTTCTTCGTTTTCTCTTGCTCCTTTTTCTGGTTGTTTTCGATGGAAAAATTTGGAGTCGGCGCCACAGAACGATATTATCTCTTGTCTCTTTATTTCTTTTGCTTTTCCATTCTTGTCTTGTTGATCACCGTCATCAAGAACCTCCTCCTGGCCGAGTCTCACCTCTCCCATCGACCTGTCTCCGTCATCAACTATGGCGTTTATTTATTAATGACTTATTTTTCGTACTTCGACCTTTTCCTTTCGACGAGTATTTCTAACTGCATAGCCAGAAAATCTGGTACATGGCATGGTAGCCTTTTCTCCTCTTCTGCCCCGCTCCTCCTCTGTTATTATGTTACCCTTTTCCTGTTCTTTTTGTTTTCTTGTTGTTTCTTTGGAAGGGCTATAGAAATGAGCATTCGCATAGAACAGACTCACGCGCACTGGATCAGCCAGGAGCCGAATGATGGAGGAACTCTTGTAGTAGTATGAATGGGCTTCGCGGTTTTAGACAAGACTGTGCAACCGAGGGCCTACACACGTATACAGCGTTAGACAGATATGTTCAAATTTGGGAGGCGAGTTTGTGGCGGACAAACAGACGGATATATGTCCACCGCGATCAAGTCAAGCTTTGCAGAAATTGCTTCAGCTGCCTATGCATTTCAGATAAACAGTGAAGAACTCCGCGAAAAGGCGACGCAGAAGCCAGAATGTTCAGGGGCTATCAAGGGGCAAGGTTGGGGTTCAATTGGAGTTGAGAGATCCCTGTAACTTCTTGGCCGGGGATGCGGCTCACCTCGGCTGGAAAAATGACCAATGCCGAGCCAGCCAGGGTCGTGGTCTCCAGAAAAAAAAAAGTTCTGGAAGCTTCATGATCTGGATCTCACAACAACAGCGAAATTCTTTTTTCCCTCCCTTTCTCCCAAACATTACGGTCTTTCTAGCATCAAGCAACGTGTTCCGATCTTCCGCCTAGCTGCAGCGCGTCTTTTTTGAATCTTCTCCTAACACAATGGTAAGGCCACCGTCCGTTCCATCATGGTAGCTGCACCTCGTCGCAAAGCTCAGGCGCATGCTCACGAGCTCTGGGGGCTTGCGCCGAGTCGGCCATGGAGCTCTCGGAAGCCTGGGCTTTGTTCCTCCCTTCAATCAAAAGCGCCGGATATATATGCCCAAGACAGTTTCGTTGCTAACAGGCGATTTATGTCGCGTCGTCGCCTTATAAATAGGCCACCTCAATCCGCTCGATCAAGTCCCTTATTCCCTTGTTGGACCGCGTGCTGGTGCAGCGCATCAAGGCCGAGACCAAGACGGCCAGCGGCATCTTCCTGCCGGAGTCGAGCGTCAAGGAGCTTAACGAGGCCAAGGTCCTGGCCGTGGGACCCGGCGGCCTCGACAAGGATGGCAAGCGCACGCCGATGGGAGTCGCTGCCGGCGACCGCGTCCTGATCCCCCAAGTATGTCTTTCACTACGCCCACGAGTCGGCTGCTGGTCCGAGTCCCTTGCTTGGACCTCGGTTTTTGGTTAGATGCCAGTTAGTTAGTATATGGATCGACCGCTGACACTATGAGCGCCTCTGCCTCGTTCGTTTGCAGTACGGTGGCTCTCCCGTCAAGGTCGGCGAGGACGAGTACCACCTCTTCCGGGACAGCGAGTAAGTTCTTCTTGGCTTCACCTCCCACACGCTGTCCTCGTCGTCTGTCAGTCACTGACCTGCCATCATCATCTCTCGTTAGAATCCTGGCCAAGATCAAGGAGTAAACAACGAGCAAACAAGCGAAATATACCCCCGCCATCTATCTGTCCGAGTAGATGCGACCACCATATAGCCGCAACCCTGTACCATAATCATGTACAAAAGCAACAATAACGCATCTTCAAGACCCGCAACCACTTGAGTTCCCTGGGAGCGTGTCTTTTTTTGTCCCCCGTCTCTACCCAGCCGCCAGTTGTGGAAACGGAGGAGAAAGCATATAGGGGATATCAGTGTCTTCTAGTCACACAGTCTGTTTGACCTAGAGAGACGGTGTAATGGTGTAGGCTGGCACGCTGGATGATACTAGGTACAGTCAGTCTGCTTGTTATTGCACTCCGCTACGACCCCGGCTTTTTTCGCTCCGTGGGAAAACGTAATAACAACTCCGCTCCTTTTCGTTCGCCTCCCATCCAGTCTCTGCAGAGTTCTCATGCCAGCCTCCTTTTTTCTTTATTTTTCCGTCTTTCTGTTGCGTCATGGTCGTGCTTTCGCCATTGGCTGCCACCGCGCACTTTTTTTCCTTCTCCTTTTCTTTGTCTTACCGCTTCGTTTGGAAGCGCGAGGAGGCGTTCGGGGTTTGCTCGTGAACTAGGCTCGCACTGTTTCCGATGCAAGGCTGTGCAACACACAATAGGTTCGGGAATTGCAAGGCAAATTCCAGATCCTGTAAAGAGCTGAAGAGCGCTTGGCGACGGGACAGGTCGTTCTGATTCAGGACTGGCCGCCTCCTCCCTCCCCTTCCGGATGGTCGCCCCCCTCCCAGTCTCGCGTTCTCCCCGACCTGCATACATCTAATCTTCCCTCAGGAGGTCTGCAGCTTCCTCTGGGAGCCGTGGTTGGCCTGTTCGCGCCTTGTGCTCCGATGGCGACACGGTTTCACGGCATGCAGGAGGAGCGCAAGTGAGTACCTTGAGCTACACGATCCAGCGCCATCCACCCATTTCGTGATTTAGGGGGGAGTACGTTGGGAAATCCACAGCTGACTAGGGCCAGTCCTCCTGGCTAGTGGAATGCGCTTGGCGGCCGTGCGGATCGGGCCCGGCTTCAACGCTATAGTCGCACCACTCACCAAGCTGGGGCTGATCGGAGGAAAGTAGCAGCGTCGGTAGTCCTGGCCTCCTTTTCTGCCTGGAAAGTTCTGCTATGCACCCGAGCGAAGTGCCGTTGATCTCCCTCGCCAAAGCCAGGGTGCTTAGTAGCTCGTGGCGAGGGGCTGAGAATCGGACGTTGGATCTAGCTAGCATCCCAGCCTAGCAACGGCTCCAGCTGCCGAGGACTCTCATTCCTTCCCGGATAGTGCGTCCTTGTTCTGGTCCACTCTCGGCCGATGTGGTGGTTGGGGAGGCTCGAGGAAGGATGGAATCTACTATTTGGGATGCGCGTCATCGTCCTTGCGGTCATGATTTGGACTGAGTGCATGCAGGGACCCAGGAAAGAGAACGGGAAGGGGTTGTCGCTCTGTTCGTCCGAACGAAACTCTTGCCGCCCGTCTTCCGTGCGTCCCGCCTTGCATCTCAACCTTCAGATGACCGGTTGCGGTTTGCTATATATGGACCTCTTTCCCTCTTCCTCCCTTCGATAGAGACTAGAATCTCAGAGCTGACGACAAGACTGGTCTACGCCTCGCTGGTTCGTGCTGTATAGGTACCCTGCTTAGTTCCCGCCGCTCACGCCGTTCACATTCATTTCCACAAACAAAAAGACCAAGACTTCCAAGATCTTTTGCTCTCCCTACTAGGTACTTAAAGGGGTCCTCCCAGCTAGGCTGGTTCGTTCATTTCCACCACGCATACCGGTCTCGTCATCGTGTGCTCCCCTTGCTTGCCCGCTTGAACCGAGCCGCCACACTCATTCATTGACTCGTCCACTCACTCGCATGCTCACGGCGGTCACTCAAGCGGCAGACCCATCCCCATCACCCTTACCGTATCTGTTGTTACGCAGATTGCAAAATCGGCATCGATATAAAGCCAACGCTTCCACCCCTTCTTTCTAGCAAGCGTCTCTGAGGGCTGTTCTCAAGGCCAGCAGCAGCGATATCTCACATCACATTCGTTCTTTCCATTCTCTTACAGCCGAGCTGTGCAAGCCGTTCATTTTTTTCCCCTTCTCTTTCATTTCTTCTCTACCTACGTTCATTCCCCCTTGCATATCTTCTTATCTTCTCAGACAAACATCCACATCACATCAACGACAATGAGATCCCTCGCTGCCACCACGCTCGGCCTCGCGACCGCCTTCGCGACGTTCGCAGACGCGCACAGCATCTTCACCACCTTCTTCATCAACGATGTCAACCAGGGCGACGGCACCTGCGTGCGCATGCCCAAGGACAGCAACACGTGCACTTCGCCCATCGCGGGCATCACGAGCAACGAGATGGCCTGCGGCCGGGACGGCCAGAACCCTGTGGCCTTCACGTGCCCCGCGCCCTCGGGCGCTAAGCTCACGTTCGAGTGGCGCCTGTGGGCCGACGCCTCCCAGCCGGGGAGCATCGACATCTCTCACAAGGGGCCCTGCGCCGTGTACCTGAAGCAGGTCCCCGGCGACTACGCGTCGACCCCGGCGGCGGGGGCGGGGTGGTTCAAGATCTGGCACTCGGGCTACGACGAGACGGCGAAGAAGTGGTGCACCGAGAAGCTCATCGACAACAACGGCCTGATGAGCGTGCAGCTCCCGCCGGGCCTGCCGGGCGGAAACTACCTCGTCAGGCCGGAGCTGCTGGCCCTGCACGAGGCGGACAAGGGTGACCCGCAGTTCTACACAGGCTGCGCGCAGGTGGCCGTGGCGGGGCCGAAGGGCACGCTCCAGGTGCCGGACCAGTACCAGGCCAGCATCCCCGGCTACGTGCAGCCCGGAACCAAGTCCGTCTCCTTCAACATCTGGGCCTCCAAGCTCGACCTGCCGTACCCGATCCCGGGGCCCGACGTGTTCTACCCCTCGGCTCCGGCGGGGCAGCAGGCCGCCTCGTCGTCGTCCTCTGATGTGCAGCAGGTGTCCGGCGCGGTGCCCGCGACCTGTCTGCTCAAGGTCGCCAACTGGTGCGGCCAGGAGGTGCCGTCGTACAGCGACGAGAAGGGCTGCTATGCCGCGTCGGACAACTGCTTCCAGCAGCTGAACA
The DNA here is from genome assembly GCA_003049485.1 of Ophioceras dolichostomum. NCBI lineage: Eukaryota > Fungi > Ascomycota > Sordariomycetes > Magnaporthales > Ophioceraceae > Ophioceras > Ophioceras dolichostomum. The sequence goes on along the minus strand of PYST01000004.1, from coordinate 167,475 downwards.
CGTGCTACTCGACCGCGCCGCCGACGGGCTCCAAGGGCTGCCAGGCGTGGGAGAAGAAGTGCGACGCCATCCAGGACGGTTGCGCCGCCGGCAGCTTCTCCGGCCCGCCCAACAAGGGCGTCAAGCTTTCTAGCGTGGACGCGCCGGTGCCGGGCGCAATTCCCGCCGTTGACGGCATGGTGAACAACGGACCGGTGGCGGTGCTGAACGGGGCCACCAGCGGGAATGATGCGGCGGCGGCGGCTGTAAGTGGTGCTGCCGCGCCGGTTGTCTCCGCCCCAAACGACGCCGTCTCCCCTGGCGGGGCGGCCAGCAGCAGCAGCAATGACGGGGCTGCCTCGACAGTTGGAACCGGAACAGCCACACAGCCCGCCGCGTCCGTCGCTGCTGTCCCGACCACACTGGTGCCGCAACAGAAGCCCACCTCTTCCGCAGCTGCGCAGGCAACGACGACGTCTGGGGGCGCCAGCTCCGACGACGACTCCGGTGATAACGATGACAGCGGTAGTGACAGTGGTAGTGGCAGCAACACCAGTACCAACACCGCCTCTTCGAACGTGTCCACGGACGGCCGATGCGGCGCGAAGAACGGCGGAAAGGTGTGCAAGGACAGCCCGCGCGGCGACTGCTGCTCCGCGCACGGCTGGTGCGGCTCGTCCCGCTGGCACTGCGCCGTCCGCCCCAGCGGGAAGGGCTGCCAGGCCGACTTCGGCGTCTGCGCTACCGACGACGGCTCCTCGGACGGCAAGAGCATGGGCCAGCTGCCGCACGTGTTTGGGTTTGGGAGGATCTCGACTGCTTAGGCGGGGGGATATTAGGCATGGGCGCTCTAGGTAACCTACTTACCCTACCTTGCCTACCTGGGTACCTACCCTACCTTGCCTACCTGTGTACCTACCTGGGTACCTGTCAAGGCGTTGTTGACTGGGCTGCTTGATGGAATGGGTACGGCGTACGCGTACGGTGCTACAAGGTCATTGATTCCGCGTGTGCTTCTGCTTCTTCTTCTTCTTACTCTCCTTCAAACTCCTTCAGAGATGGACACCATTTTGTTTTCTCTTCGTACTGCTTAGTTTAGCGAGATACCTACCTAGACACGACTAGATAAGGTCTGTCAGATATTCTCCAAACTTGGGCAGCTGCAGACACAGGCGCCTTAGATACTTGTCTGTTTTTATGTACCTAGACCTACCAACCGAAAATGATGATGATTGTGTTTCGTTTCTACGCCCCTGGATCCCTCTTCAATCTTCTTCCTCCTCTCCCTCTGAGAAGGGCACGTGAGAAACCCGTGACTTCCCGGAAACCCAGCCGTTATAAATGAATATGAAGGCGATATGAATTACAAAACCATCCCACCTCAATATACCGCTCCGCGCACTGCATCCACCACACCGGGAAGGATGAAAACCCCGCTCACTATATCGAGAGGAGGAGAGAGTAGGAGAACCCAATTTGTTCAGCCGCATGACTGGTCTTGGTAAAAATGATGTCAGTTGGTGAGTGGATAACGGGCAGGCAATCAAATCAATGGCTTCATCAATCACCTCACAGTAGAGAACTCGCTTCTGTACACGTAGTAGTATCTGGTTGTTGCCAGTCGAGAAAATCTATGGCGGTCGGGTCATCACGTCCTCGTTGAAAGCCCCCGACTCCCGATAGCTCTCGGGCGATGGAGGCTTGGGGAGAAAGGACTCGTCAGCTCTTTCCCCCTGTCAGCTCTTGATTGGCCGAGGGATCGTTATCACCCCTGTCGTGTTTCCTGATCGGGTCGCGGGATTGCGACGACCCACCCCCTGCCTTTTTTGCTCGTCTTTTTTTCTCCCACATGCCGTTGCAGTTGCGCGATAACAGCCCAGCGGCCAACGAGCAGCGGCTGCTGCAGGCGGTGGGTTGTCGCGAGGTCTGATCTTGTCTGGTATGGCTGGTGTTGGGATGATGCAGGAGAATGCCGGTTGAGTCGAGGGAGGGAGACAGGCGGAGGATCAATTCTCATGGTCCCGGGCTGGCTCGGAGCCAAAGGCGATTCTCTTGAGCGTCATCCTACGCTGTACCTTGAACTGCTATTCTACAACAAAATACTGATTCAACTAATACAACGGATCTGTAGGTACTAGATAGGTAAGGTACGTATGTGTTTTGGTCAATCAGTCCAGTAACGCAGACAAAAAAAATCGAGCGAGTCAAGGGTCAAGTAGTGGCCGCTGGGGCCTGTCAGGGACGTTCGTTCAGCGTGGTTTAAGCAGCGCACTTTCGAGAGGGGAGACTGGGAACAGCAGCCAGGCAGATTGTGGTGCAGCGCCGTTCCCCACGCGGTTCTTTCCAGGGTGGGTGGGTGACGACGCCTCCCCGTTAATATCATCTGAGGAGCCCTCCATTGTCGCCCCCCATTAACACCAGGCACCCGTTTTCTCTGCCACTTGTTTTGTCCTTGGTTCTTTTTCTCTCTTTTCTGTTTCGTGCGTTTTCTTTTGGCTTTGCTTTTCGGTGCTCTGATGACCGAAAGGCATACGAAGACGACGACGACGACGACAACCTCAGCGGCCATCGGTCTTGGCCTACCCTTCTCTCCAGGCCGGCTTAGGCAGGCAGGTAGTTAGGAATACCCCCTATCCAGGGCCAGCCGGCTCTTGGCCTTCTTAGCATGCTCGGCCTCGTGAAAGGGGCGGCTGCCCTCGGCCTCCTCTTGGCTCCGGCGCCGGCCATCGGGGCTCCTCAGCCTATTTCCTCGGAGGAGTCCTTCCCGTCTGCTCTCATCTCTCTGGAGCTCCCGACCAACCCGGTCACTGATCGACTGGTACGTGGTGCTTTCTTGACTTCGAACCGCCGCGGACCTCTACTCCGGCTACTCTACCTTTCCGTCTTCACCAAAGACATCTTCTTTGACTTCTGATTCGCGCGAACTAACATGAGGAAAAAAAGGACTTCCAATTTGATGTCCGTGATTCGAGTGGACCTTGCGGATACGCCAATGCAACCATCAACGACCAGCCGCTGGTCGAGACTGGCAGTGGCACTTACACGGCCCACCACGGGACCGTCTTCACCGCGACCTGGGATTCGACTTGCGTCAGCTTCGGCGGCGTACCCCAGGAGCAGCTTCTGACTCTGACCGTCAACTCGGTGGCCACCATCCCCATCGAGGATGTCAAGATCTCGCTACGTCTAAGACAGGTCTCGCCCGTGGCGGTCTCCGACCTTGAGGGCCCCGCCACCATGACGCTCTTCCGCGACGACCCCTTGGGCGAGGATCCTAAGGAACGTAGTCTCTTCGCGGAGGTCGAGGAGCTGGACTTCCTCCGCATGCAGGCCATGGAGCTGCAACGCCTCATCTTCCTCAAGGAGCGGAGCCTGGCCGAGTCGTACGGCTGGTCCGACAGGAAGGGCATCCGGGAGTGCGACAACCTCAAGTGCGTCGTCAAGTCGCTCTACGACAAGGTCAGCGGCTGGTACACGGCCGACATCACCGACTTTGAGGACCTTTTCGGCAGCGGCGGACCCGGCCGCCACCACGGACACCACAAGCCCGGAAGAGGCGGTCGCCACCGGGGTCCTCACGGACCTCCTGGGCGCCATTGGCCTCACCCGCATCATCCGCACAACGGGACGAACCATACCCATCCCCATCCGCCTCCGTGGCGCAGGCCTCCGCACTTCCCTCCTCCTCCTTGGTGTAGATGCCCGCCTCCGCCGAAGGAGCCCCCGCCACATGGCGGCCCCGGCGCGCCTCCGCACCGTCGACCTCCCCCAACGGATGGCGAGGAGCCCGATTTCCCAGATAGACCCCCGCACGGTGGACCTCCTGATGGACCTCCTTTCGACGGCCCCCCTTTCGACGGTCCTCCCTTCGACGGTCCCCCCTTCGATGGCCCACCCTTCGATGGACCTCCCCACCGCGGCCCTCCTCCCCACGACGCGCCCGGGCATCGTCCGCCACCACCTCACCACGGCGATAGGCCCGAGAAGCCCGAGAAGCCCATCGACGGGGAGCCCGGTCACGGCCCCGACGGTCCCCCGCACCACCACCCAGGAGGACACAGGCCCGACCGCCCCGATGGCCGCCCCAGCCATCCAGCCCACCACCGCCCACCGCCTCCTCCTCCTCCACACCACCGCTTCACCGCACTGCCCACAGCCGCCAAGATGGGCGTCAGCGTGATCCTCCTCGTCGCGATCCTCACCCTCTTCCACAAGCGCTGCTGCGGCTCCGACCGCCTGCGCCACATCAAGCTCACCCTGGCCGAGCGCCGCGCCCGGCGCAAGGAGGCGAGATGCAAGCGTCTCGCCGAGCGTAGGCGCAGGATCAAGGCGTTCCTCGCGCGCGTTTTCTTCCCATTTGGCCGGCGCGAGCTGGACGACGAGGAGAAGGCCGCCGCCATGCTGGAGGAGCAGCGGGAGGAGTTCGTGACATCGGCGAGGCACAGGCACCACCACCACCACGAACAAGGGAGTAGGAGGTACGAGGCGGTCGCCACGACGGATGACGACGACGAGGAGCCCCTCGATACCACGGTTGAGGAGGAGCTCGCCGGCCTGCGCACCGCCGCCGACGTGGTCAGCGACATGGTGGCGGCGGCGGCGGCGACGGAGCTGAGACCGCATCACCACATCGTGCCGCTCTCCCCCGGCGCCGCGTTCGCGGAGTACGTGCCGCTCCAGCGGATCGGCGGCGGCGGCTGCGGCGGCGAGGACGAGGTCCTGCCGGCGTACGAGGCCGCGGCCGACAGGTCCGCTTCGTCCGACGCGGCGTCTAGCGTCGTGGCGGATGGGTTCATGTACACGCCTGGCTCTAGCGAGTATAGTGGCGGCGGCCACAGCAGGAGCGGCTCGACGGGTGGCGCCGGTATTGATGACGTGCTTGGGGATACGAAGAACTAAGTAGAGTCAAGGTGCCTGTGAAGGTGCCTGCTTCGCTCACTCGAACAGACGGGACGCACTTGTCCGTTGTGCACGGTAGTTCGTCCGGTGTTTTTTGATTTCGCCTCCTCTTTGTTTCTCTTAAGTTTCTCTAAGTCGTATTTCATATTTGGCCCTCATACATCTTATTTTCTTCTCCTCGCTGTTACTTTCTTCAGTGTATAGCGCTGTATTATTCCCTTGATCACTTTCTTCTCGCCAGGCTTCTCTGGTCTTCTTCGTCCACCCGCGCTGTCACTATACGTGTCCTAATCTATTGCTCATCTTTCTTCCATTGCCCCTACTTCTATCGAGAGACTGAGAGGGAGAAGGAACTGAAGGATCATATGGGGGTTGGGAACAAATTAGGGAAACCTTAGGGTACAGTGCCTGCGTTCTTAATTCCTGAACGATGCTTTCAGACCTCCCTACCTAGTCTGGTCCCGTGTTGGACAATTGAGGGCGGTCTCATTCACAGTAACCGAGTCTAGGTGGTCATAAATTACCTGTTATTCCGTATCACCCAAATATGAATTCCTCGTAATTCCTCGCTATCCGCTCCACCCCGTCCTTCAGCCCCCAGCCTTTGCACTCGCAGACGAAGCGGTACATGCGCTCAAGGGCGGCGTCCATCTCGTCCCCGGCCATGTGCAGGTCGCTCTCGACCAGGAGGCGGTCGTCCGGGCACGCGCGGATCACGTCAGGCAGTTTGGCCTCCACGGCCGGGGTGGACAGGTTCACGGCCGTGGAGAAGGAGAAGAAGATGCGCGAGGGGATCGCCGGGTTCGTGTACTCCCGGAGTGTTTCGACGGAGCCGCTGAATGAGTGCAGGCAGATCCGTGGTGGGTATGGTTTGGACCCCGGTGGCGGTGACGGCGGTTTCGCCTGCAGTAGTGTGCTGGAGGGGGCAGGAGTAGCCTGCTGGTCCTCTTCCTCCTGTTCCCAATCCTCCTCCTTCTCCTCGTCTGAATCGTAGTCTTCAAACTGCTCTGCCCCTTTTGCGACCATGCGCAGCTGCCGTCTGCTCGGGACGTCAATCTCGTGCCCTTTCCACGACGAAGAGAGAGCCGAGAACAGGATGCCGTGAGCCTGCACGCCATGGACGCTAACGGCGCGGCCCAGCTCCCCGGCGAGCGCGATCTGCGCCTTCAGCACGGTCTCCTGGTGCGCCATGTCGACGCGGTACCGGCTCAGGGCCCGGCCGTATCTCCCTCCCGGCGTGAGGTCCCGCTCGTCCTCGGCGGGCGGGTCGGCCTCCCCGTCCGGCCCGGCACTCCGCGGCTGCGGCAGCCTGAACGCTTTGTCCAGCCCGACCTCGCCGACCAGCGCGTGAGGGTGGCTCAGAAGCTGGGCGCGAACGCCAGCGATGACGTCGGAGAGCGCCTGTGGGGCGGGGATGTGCGAGGCGAAGAAGACGGCGTCGTCGTCGTCTGCGGCCGGAGAGGGCCGCAGCACCGCTCTGAGGTGGCGCGAGACCTGCTCTTGTTGTTGCTGTCGGTCATCGCCGCTCTGCGCCGGGTCGAAGGTCTGTTTCTCGGCCGGCAGCCTGTCGTCGTAGATCAGGTGCGCGAACCAGGGGTGGTAACCGAACGCGGGGGCGACTTTCCTCGCCGGCTCACGGGGGCCGTCCTCCGTCTTAGTAGGGAGACGCAGGTCCTCGGCAGATCTGATGCCCTGCTCCCTTGCGGCAGAGGCCACGAGGTCCTGGTCCTGTATTCGTGTGGCCATCACGGCCAGGCCGCGAGCGCGCATGTGGCGGATGCTTTCGATAGACGCTGCCGTGGTGGTGGGGTGGCAGTGCGCATCGAAGACGCCCGCCTCCCAGGGGAAGTCATCGTGCTCTCCTCCTCCTTTGGTAATGGTCGTGGTCTGGCCGACTGCCGTCGAGACATCCTGCTGACACATTTCTGTGTATTTTGTTTTTCGGAGACTGCCTAGGAGCAGTTACCTAAGCGGTTGTTCAGCGGTTGCCCAGCCGTTACAGGCGGGGTCCGAGGCTTCCTGTTTGCTTCGAGAAGGGGCGTGGCGTCAAAGCGGTTGAAGGCGACAGAGTCGTCCGTATGGACGAACGCGAAGAATTGCGTTGCTCGCAATGCCGCAATACCCCAAGAAGAGCAAAAGTATATTCAGAAAGTTCAGGCGTCCCGTTCCTCGGACAGCAGCAGTGACGGAGTGCCAGACTGACGGCGACCGCGGAGAAACACGGCGACGACAACGGCGATGGTTGATTGGCGCGAGCGTCGCTCCGATCCCCAGTTCTGCAGCGCTCGGTGCCGATTAAGGTTGGCGCCGGGGATGCGAACCGTCTCTAGCCCTGCCGCCGCTTTTGCAAGCAGATCAGACGGGATCCAAAGAAGTTGTTAGATTGGCTCGCTTCAAATATTGTGGGAAAACAGGAAGGAGATGCGATCGATCGAGTCTTCAAATCCCATACTCAAACAAACACAAAAAGAGCAAATTGTGGATGGCAGGTGGGATTTTATTGAGTGGTAACTCAACTGCGAAATCCGAATCCTCCTCAAATGAGTCACTGTTCTCAGCCTTCCTCTATTCCTCTCTCACAACCGACGGAATCGACAAGAAGCAACGAGAATGAGCGATACTGTCCTGATGTCCCAATGGCTAATGGGATCGGCTCAAAATGCCTCTCGACACGAGACAAAAAAAAAAAAGAGGGGATTGGTTGATTGCTACTAGGAGTGAGTGCCAGTGAACTTCACCGCTCACCTTGACTAACATCATCCATGCCAAGCCGTTTTAGCCATCTTATCCGTCTTAAGGCGGCGGTGACGGCGAGGACAGCCAGACAGTCCGACCCCAGCAGCCCAGACACTATCCATCGCTCTAGAGTCTCCGACCGTCATGTCCTACGGCATCCTAGCTCTGATATCGTGTCAAGCGTGTGAAAATCGTCCGGACCCTTCGATTATTGGGCAGGATTTGGCAGCTAGTGCTAGGTGCGTGTTTTGGTGCATTAAGAGTAGTACTATTAGTCTTCTCGAGAGCATGGCGATCTAGGGAATGCTGGGGGGAGAAGAAGGTTTACTAGGTATTATAAGTGAAGTCCCCCCGTCCGCCCCCTCCTCATTCGCATCATCCAAGGATCGATCATCGATTTCTGTCTTCCCCGCAACACTACAATGTCATCTGTTGTTCCCCAGCTGCCGTGCGAGTGAAAGACACCTCTCCAAGCGATTATGTATGCAGTTTGAGTTAGGCTTTTCACCAGTTTTTGTCCTTGTCACCCCCCCTTCTTGCCCACTTCACTAGTATCCCTTTTCATGTACAGCAGTACAGCCTACCTCCTTTCAAGCCAAAACAAACGGGAAGGACTGGAAAGCCCAGTTCACTCTCCTTCTCTGTCTTGCCTTGCTACCGCTGCTGCTACTTGTTGACTACTCGCAGTCAGTCAATGCCTCTAGTGCCTTTATATCCATCGACCCAAAGGTATGAGCTACCACGACATCCCCTCATTGATTGGCGCGGGCCGGGGTGGCCTGGACTTCCACCTGGATAGCCCCTGCATGTCTCCCGAATCCTATCTGGGTGAGAGTTAGCCCGCCCTACCGTTGTGTTGAAACCCAGCTCTGACCTGTGGCTCTCGCATGCATCACGCATTTCTGGAGAAAGCGTGTTGATTCACATGTCAGCGGAGAGTTGGGACAGCCCAGAGTTAAAGCAACATTGAGCTTCTGCAGCAGCTGATATTTCTCTCTAGTTTTCTTCTCCAGTTCCTCCCATCTGCGTCTGCTCGTCACTCCTTCTTAAATCCACTGACACTCTCGCGCTTCCTTCACTTTCCCATACACAACAAACACGAGTACGCCAAGGAGAAACCCCGTGCCCTCATTGAAGCTGCATTTTGACAAAAAGACAAGAGGTCACACACTGCTGGATTTCTCAGACTTCTCCTGACGGGAAACACCTCCGTCTTACACGATCGTTAGCTTCTCACACTTACTGCTCGACCCGCCAACTAGGCTCGACACCTCTTGTGATATCGCAAACATCCCTCACGCCCGTCCAAGGGGCCTAGAAAGCGCTAGTGACTGTACTAGAGCCAGACTGGGAGACCAGGAGAACGAAACAGAAGAACCCGCGCACGAAAAAGACAACGCAGATCCAAAAGCCGGACGCAGACCATGGGCCTGGCTATATTGAAGCCGTGGAACTGGATCCTGGTTGCCGCCATCGTCGTGTGCTCCGGCCCACTGACCTTCGCGGCGATATGCACTAGCCTCTTCTCTGCCGCTGTGCTGCTGGTCGTGCTTGGCGCCATTCTCGTCCACGCCTTCTTCACCTCCGTGTATCAGGTCTTCACCTCGCCCTCCTCCTCCCCATCCACCACCATCCACTCCCGCAATGGCTACCGCCCCGCAGCGTCTCCCACCCCAGCCATGGGACCGCATTCGGTCTCTCCTTTGCTTGTGATGCAGGGCAGCAGCGCCCGCGCCCGAGGATCCCGCGGCAGCTTCGGCCAGCGTCCCATCGGCGGTTCCATTTCTGCTTCATCGTCTTCAGCGACCAGCAGCCCCGGCAAGTCTAGCGGGGGCTCTACCGGTGGTAGCGTGGGTAGCAGTGCAAGCTCCATGTACACCGGCCAAACGAACGGTGGCCTGTTCGGCGGCTTTGGCGGCTTCGGGCTGGGGTCTTCCGGCGTCGTCGGCAACCCCGGCGGCGGCCTTGGCAGCGGGAGCAGCAGCAGCAGAAGCAGCAGCAACAGCAATGGCAACGGGGTCATCGGGAACGGGATCGGAAACGGGAACGGGAGCAATGGAACTGGAAACGGCCGACGCCACTCGCTGATCCCGACATTGGGCAACAGCGGGGGTGGTGGTGGTGCATTGGACGGGTATTACGGCGACGACGACGACGACGAGGAAGGACCAGACGACCACCACCACCACCGGTACTATTACGCCGCCGCCGACGACGACGACTGGCCCAACGACTTCGCCGCGAGCCGCCTGCTATACCAGACCGCCGGCATGAGCCCCAAGATGCACCGGGACCTGCAGAACGCCGCCCAGCCGACGTCGTTCGCGTACCTGCTGAACAACATCAGCGTGCGCGGCGGCCGGCCGTCCACCACCACGCCCACGTCCGGCTGGCCCGTCGCCTCCAACAGCTCGCGCCGCAGGGCCGCCTCCATCGGGGGCATGCCCTCCTCCATGCCCTCGCTGGTCCGGTCCGGCACCGCGCCGGTGAGGACCAGCCGGAGCGGCACGTCGACGCCGTGGAGGAGGCATCGGCAGCCCTCTGATGTTGGGCTGTGAGGAAGGATATGTAGTTATTCTATCCTCTCTATTAATGAATGAATGAATGACTGGTTTGGGTATATGGGGAAAAAGGACAAATCTCTGGAGACCAAAAGAATTCAACAATAAATAGGGGATGTAAACGACAAACTGCAAATATTGCCGTTGTCCTTGGCACCTAGACAGGGCCCCAAAGAAATGGAAAATGATACTGGCTTACTTGCAGATTCACACCATCTCGGCGAATTTGTTTGCTAGCTTTCTGTCCCTCCCGCTGCATTCGTCTTGCTGGATACATAGGCGAGTGGAGGGGGAAGGGCGTCTCGACGAAAAGGGGTATATACGTGGTAGGACTGCAGATACATAATAGGTATCGTAATGATATCGGGACATCAACATTCAGACAATGTGGCACCGTGCATGGCGGCCCTCTTCCCTTCCCTTTCCCCAAATGAATCTAATCCGCTCTCCTAAGAAAGATGCCGCCGACAACAGAGCGGTGCTTTACCGCACGACGTCCAACTAATCCGAAAACCAAAGCCCCCTGAACGCCCACGCCAAAAAAAAACCCAAGCCCCAGCCCCTGGGCCCTTGATCGTTACTGCAATGCTCTTCCCCTGACTCCTTGTCCATGCCCAACAAATTCGACAAATCCCGTTCCCCTCGCAGCCCCTCCTAAGGCCTGAACAATTCCCCCTTCCACAACCCTCTCACAAGGTCTGCCAGAAGTAGTTGGCGTAGAAAAACCTCGAAAACTGCTTGTCCATGTTCACGACATGTACGTCCCCCTTCCTATCATTCCTGATCACCGCGCGCGTCCACTCCCCATCCCCAACGCCCCTCTCGTCCCCTCCTCGCTTCCCTTTCTTTCCCTTCTTTTTTTCTTCGCTATCTTCACAGCCGCTCCGCTCAAGCTCGATCCCCAAGCTGCGGTAAACCTTCAGACGCAGCAGGACCTCGTCCTCGACCGGATCAGCCGCCGACGGCTCCCCTTCCACGCCCTGCAGCTCCAGCTCCTGGAGGCGCGCGGCGAGATCGGCGGCCTGCGAGGCGAGGCGCTCGGCCTCTACCTCGAGGTCGGAGGCGGCCTTGGCGGTTCGGAACTTTTGCGTGTCGAGTCGCGCCATCTCGGAGGCGTGCGCGGAGGAGGAGTGGGAGGAGGTGAGCTCGGCGTGTTGGGATTGGAGGGTGTTGAGTTGGCGGGAGAGCTCTGTTTCAGGGGTAGGTAGGTAGGTTGGTTAGTGATTTTGTTTGCTTGTTGTTGTTGGCAGATCTCAATTTCCAATTTCCAACTCGCGGATTTTCATAGCTCTTCTCTACACTCTTGGGAAGGAATCGAAGATAGGGAGGGAGTGAGCTGGGGAGCTTGGGAGGCTTTGGAGGGGGGGAGAATTTGGAGGAGCGGAGTTTGACATCACGCACTTTTAAGACTCGACTCGGCATCGCGCAGGCGGAGGTCGCGGGCTTGTTGGAGAGTTGAGAGTGATTCGCTCACTCGGGACACGGCCGCCTTGTCTGGTCCGATGTTGAAGTTGTGGATGGTGTGCCGGATCAGCTGGAAGGAAAGGGAAAAAAGAGTCAGTCGCGGGCTGCTGCTTTTCTTTTATCTTCGTGCAAGATTATCGGGATCAGAGGGGGTCTTTGTGCGATCCGATCGTTTAGGGGTTGGATGTCCCTCGTTCTTACCGTAGCTGGATCTTCTTCGAGAATCATTTTGGGCGACGTTTCCCTGTTTCCAGGCCTGGGTCTGTATTGAGATGCGAGAAAGGTTGAAAATCGCAGAGTAGCGAATAGTCAGTCGTAATCGAAGCTGTCGTCGTCTTTGAATTATTCTATCTGGAAATGCAATGTTCGTGATGAGGTGTGAGTAAACAGGTCCACCCGTCGTCGGGGCAACCCGCACTATCTTATCGCGGGAAGTGGTGGGTCAACCGTCGTCATCAAAGCAATGCCGCCACACGTCATCCCGGCCTAAGGCCTCAAGCCACAAGAAACCGCGCTGAACAGCTGCCTTTTGTCGTGTGACGTTGTCGCCTAACTCATCGTTAGGGAGTGTGGACGGACTCTTCAAGAGTCCACTTGAAGAAAACGACTCAAATACCATTTCCTCCTACCTGACTGGCACTTCGCACTTGCGGCAACTCCGTCCTGTCTCTCTCCCTCTCTGAAGCAGTATTCATACCTAGTTTTCAGGCGGCTGTTACATATCCTCAAGATGGTGTCGAATCTTCCCTGTAAGTTACATCTATGTTCCTTGTCCTTCCTTGCCACTGCCAGTACTGACAACCCGTGCAGATGCGATAGACGCGGAAACGTATGCGATGTCAACTGAAGCCCACCTTGTCGTCGACGGTATATAGACTGACTTTGATGCAAACGAATAGGCCTCTGCAACCAGCAGAGCTCCGGGTTTTGCGAGATCAGTACGAGCGAGAGGGCGATATGGTTGGGGTGCAGACCAGATTCAACTATGCCTGGGTATGTTGGCCCCGAAACCCAGAAGGACCCGGAACCCAAAGCGCTGACGTCTGTCTACTTTCGCATGCACTCTATCCAGGGCCTCGTGAAATCCAACACGCGACAGGAGCAACAGTTGGGCGTGCTCCTCCTCTCCGAGATCTTCCGGACGTCGCCGGAGCGACAGCGAGAGTGCCTCTACTACCTGGCGCTGGGGAACTACAAGCTGGGCAACTACGGGGACGCCAGGCGGTACAACGACCGACTGCTCGAGATGGAGCCGGTGAACCTGCAGGCGAAGGACCTGCGCACGCTGATCGACGACAAGGTTGCGAAGGAGGGCCTGATGGGCGCCGCCATCGTCGGAGGGGTGGCCGTCGTCGCTAGCGTCGTGGGCGGCATCTTGTTGAGGAACTTGGGCAGGAGGAGGTGATCGCGGCCGCTGAAGAGAAGGAAGGTTGGGGTGTGAAGGACTGTTGTCTATACGCGGCCGCGTAGTGCCGGGGACTATGCAATTTGGGGGTTGTCAAGTCGACGAAATCGGCTGTGTTGCCCACTGGTTCGGGGCTGCTGTTGGTTGGGAAGCCTGGATCTCTTGGGGCTCGGAGAGCTCGGCACAAGGTTGAAGGAGAATGCCAAATGATACGGCCGTCTCCGTGATACGACCGTCTCCGTTGTACGGCCGTCTCCGCGAGGGCTGATTTGGTGAAGCCGTAGGGGTGAGCGCAGTCGGAGGAAACTGCCTTCCGTCCCAGTAAATATACAGTTAATATATGTACTTGTACTCCCCTCGGACCGACCACAATATGAATAAACGAAACTCTGTCCTGCGCTATTCCTACGAGTGATGTCACCCGTTTGTCGACCATGCCTTGGACACCCGAATATGCATGCCTCCGTGGAAAAATAACCCTGTCGCAGGGCACCACCAGGCATGCTGCACGTGTGTTCCGATGCCGAAAAGAGCCGGGAGACAGTCTTTTGTGAGTGGAAACATGTGGCGCTGCGACGCAGGGGTTGTAGGTGACGTGAATGGTAGCCAGCGGGACCCCTCCAAGGCCAGGCTCGCCAGGGTCAAGCGTCAGGGGTATTGTTGATGACGACACGCTCGACTATTGCGTTTGCACAGTGGACTCAGCCTGACTTACATGTTGTATGTATGCCTATTTGACGCCCGATTATTTTGGCTCGTGCAAAAAAAAGGTCATGGTAGGACGGACTCAGCGTGATGACTTTGTCCTGTCTGGGCTTCCTTTTTTTTCTCTCAGTTGAGTTTAGATCCGTAGTGTGCGGCTGAACCGCCGAGCTGGAGCTTTTGAAAAAGCAATAGAGCTCAGCCAGCCATATTTCCCTTTCCTCTGGTTTATTACCGCCTGGTGGATGTCGTGGCTCCTGTCTCATAGTCTGGCTGTTTCTTTTTACTTCTGGCACGTTCTGTCTGACAGTGTGATTGATTAGAAAATGTTTCTCTGTTGGAGGGCTAGCTGTCCAACTTGAACCATCCCTCCTCTTTCTCTGCACCTGACTCACCGTTCCACCCAAACCGCTGGTACCTGCACTCTCCATCGACCTTTGGTTGCTTCCCTATCCCCATCGACACGCAAGAAAGAAAGATAATATCGGAAAGGCGACCACGAGAAAAGCAGGTCTCGCCACACTGGACTGGTATCCTCAGTCAAGGGGCTGAGCTTAAACACTCCGAATCACCCCTAGCACCATTTGCCGACGCGGACCGGCCGGCTGGGCGATCACTTGACAAAACGTCAGTTCTGAACAACTTGGCCAACGACAGCCCCCAGCGAGGTCGGGCAGAAGTTAGGTAGTTCAATCCCTGCCACGCAGCGAGTAGTTCCACTGCGTGTCGTACCGGAACATCTGCTGTATGTAACCGCATCTTTCTGACCTGCAGTGAGTGAGTTGGAACAAAGCCCCAACTCGACATCACTTTCCGTCAATTCATTCTTTCCCTTGAACCAACAAATGAGCCTTACGCCGATTGTCGGTGATTAAGGTTGGGCACTTCTGATACTTCACAAAGGCCTCCGATCGACCTGAGAATATTCTTCTACCTCCCTCATTTCTTTCATACATCCAGTCATACGGAATACCTCACATACATACTACTTCCTCTAATAACGGTGCAGCTGCGCTGCCCCTCGTCGATGCGCCTCCCCCTTCAGCAGGCACTACAAAACTACCTACACTGAGACCCCACAAACTGTCCAGCGTGCAGCCTTGCCTCCAGAGCCTGAAGGCACCGCCCTTTTTGGCGCTTATCGATTGCCTCACAGCCGACTGGATACGGAACACCTCCACTGCAGTACCTATCTGAACCTCGCCACCACCGTCACCACCACCGTCACCACCACCTCTATTTTCCCCTCCCACGCAGGCCGCCCACTTCCTACTCCTCCATCCTCAGCCGGCCTCTCTCTGACTCCCGCGTTTGGCGCCTGTGCTGCGTCTGCGTCGGCCCGCGCAATACCAGCATTCTGGCTTTCCGAGCACTCCGAGCTGCCGGCCTCGCTGTCGGAATAGGACTGTCCCTCCTCGCCTCCTACCATCTCGAGAGCCGCCACCAGCAACAGCAGCAACAACAGCGCGGACAAGGTAGAGACGCGGAGGAGAACATGTCCTCATCCGCACAGCAAGGCCGCCACCTCGATGCCTTCTCCGGCCGGGACGTCGTGTATTGCCACAATTGCGAGAATGAGTGGTATCAGGATGACCATCACGGCTTGGACTGCCCTCGCTGTCAAGGCGGCTTCACAGAAATCGTCAGTAGACCTGCACTTTCGTGCTCCGACCACCCCCAGCCGTCATTTCGGATCGATGCTAACTGTTTTCGCCACTTCAGGTTACCGCGGAAAACGACCCTCGCAACATAGAGACCGAGACACGTTCGGAGCCCGCACGGAGAAGCCGGCGCCGCCCCGGCATCGAGTCGGATTCGGACCCGGACGAAGATGACATCGAGGAGCATATCAGTACCGGCCCTGGAGGGGTCTTCATTACGCAGAGGGTGTACCGCAACCCCACCCGGCGTGGCGCGCCTGGCGCCGGCCGTTCGCCTGTTGACCCGGCCGATGAACATGGCGTTGTCAACCGCTTCCACGAGATGCTTTTCCAAGACTTCGGCCTAGATCCGGTCAGACGGCGCGGCTCCGATTTCCCCTTCCCACCCCTCACGCACGGCGGCCCTGGTGAGGAGGATCATGGCCCCCGGTTCTCTAGGACTACCGTCCGGACCAGCAATTTCCCAGGCGGATCTGCTAGTTTTACTATAACAACGGCTCCCATGGGCGCCGACAACGACTTTAACGCGTATGAACCCCGAATCCCCGGTCTTTCTGATCCCCCAAATCCCCACAATCATCACTCTCACCGCCACCATCGCGACCATCATCTCCACCTCGGTCATCACCACCACACTCATGACGATCATCACAACCATCATGGCGGCCAAGATCCGATAGGACCATTACTCCTGCTCAATATTTATCGCCAGCATACTGACTCCCCGTCCGATTTCGATAGGGTCTTGCACGGGATTATGGGGAACATGGCCCCAATCCCCCCTTTCTCCAGCCCGGGTGGCGGCGCCGGTGGAAGAGGCAGTCCTGGCGACCCCCATGGACTTCCGGCAGCGCTGCACCATCTCATGGGCGCTCTCCTCACGACTGGGGTCGGTGGCGCTTTCGGAGATGCGGTCTACTCCCAGGAGGCTCTCGACCGGATCATCACAGGCCTGATGGAGGCCAACCCACAGTCCAACGCGGCCCCACCGGCTTCCCAGGCGGCCATCGACCGGCTAGAGCGCAAGGCTGTGGACGCCAAGATGATGGGCTCTGAGGGCAAAAGCGAATGCACAATTTGCATAGACGAGCTGAAAGTCGGCGACGAGGTGGTCGTCCTGCCCTGCAACCACTGGTTCCACGGGGAGTGCGTGATTCTGTGGCTCAAGGAGCACAACACGTGTCCCATATGCAGGCACCCAGTCGAGGACCGGTCGTCGCCAGCGTCGGGATCAAGAACATCGGCGCCTAACTCTTCATCGACTTCGGCCTCAGCGTCAGCAGCGCCGTCGGCACCGCCGTCGGCAGCGGGTACTCCCAACCCCGCCGTCTTCCACCCATGGGATCCACTGTGGTACCCAGGGCGCCGCCCACAGGAATTGCACGAGCCTACCAACGTGTACGCCGGCGGCAGCAGCGGCAATAACAACTCCAATATCGGCGGCGGCTCCGCCTCCGCCTCATCTTCCCACGCGCCTTCGTCCCGCCCCTTGAATGTCCGTACGGACAATAGCGCTTACCGGCGTCGCGACCGGCTGTTCCGCACCCCGTCAGAGAACGAGTCTCGCCTGAACGCCATCAGGGGTACGGCTGCGGCTTTCTCCCCGACAACCCCGACCGGCGGCCAGACCGGGGTAGGCGGCAGCAGCCGCGGGACGCCCCCGCTCGGCGGCTACCGCCGCAACTCGCTGTCGCCGCCAAACATGGAGCCGGCCTCGTCGTCGCACGGCAACGGCGGCGGCGGCAGCTCGCGGCGGAACCCCGACGCCGCTTCGCAGGCGTCTTCATCGGGGAACACTTCGTCGTCACGGCGCGCGTACGCTGGGAGCTGGAGGGACCGGCGCAGCCCCTCCCGCTCTCCGCCGCCGACGCATGCGTCGCATGCGGCGTCGTTGGCCTCGTACCGCAGATCGCTGTTTGGCTTCGGGGAGCAGGACCGCGGTGAGGGCGGCGCCGGCGCCGGCGGCGGAATGGGCGGCAACATGAGTGGTGCTGGTGACAATGGAAACCAGCAGCTGCGCGGAAACCTACCACCCAACAACGGTGGTGGTGGTAGTGGCGGTGCTGCCACCAACAGCAGCAGCAGCGGTAGCCACAACCCTCTCGGCTGGCTCAGGGATAGGTGGACCGGTGGCGGCAGCAGCAGTGGTAATACCGGTGCTTCTGGTGGTGGCTCTGGGGGAGGAGCCGGAGCCAATAGCAACAACAACAATAGTCGGTGGCGCTACTAAGTGAAATCGGGGTTTCTTTCGGCGTTCGGGAACAATTTTTCCCTCTCTTTCAGTCTTTTCTTGTTGTCGATGACGGGACGGCGATGAATTCGATCACTGGTGGGCTACACACTACCTCACTGCACTGCTCTATCTCGCCGCCTACCGCTGGAGGAGCAGCCGGCCAAGCTTGTCTGTTTGGCTAGTCTATCCTTAGTACGACCCCTTCCCTACACTCTAGCGCCGCCATTGAGCTGGTAACGCAGAAACGCAGACCTTCGAGGCAGGCAATATTTCCACGATTCGTTTGTACTCTTCTCATTCCTACTGACCACCCTTTGGCGTCACACCATTTTACCCTCGTCCTTATTTTCACTCTGGTCACTGGCGACGACGGAACCGGGCAGGCAGAAAACAGGCAGGGGCAGCCTTGAATTTGATATCTGGACGGACGGCCCTTTTTGCCTGTCATGTTAACTTTCTCCGCTGGGCAAGGCTTGTTAGGCAAAAAAAAAAAAAATCAACGATGGATTTTCCTCTTCGCTGTCGAGGATGAAATATAAAATACCATCCGATTGTCGACTATGTCCTCGCTTCTCCTTCTCTTCGTCGTCGGCCTCTTTTCCTATCTGTCCTAGGCGCTCTGGACAATTTGGAAAAGGAAAGGGTGGCGGCGGCCCTTCCCCTCTCTGCAACGCCCACCTACCTACCTACGTACGGTATGGCCAGCTTCGCGGACCCCTGACGGATTTTTTTCTCTTCGTTTGTTTGCCTTGTCTATTATGGCCTTTAGCTAGGTCTTTTTTTTCCCTCTCCTTCCTCCTTTCCAAGCCACATAAAATTGCACGGGAACACAGCCCCGAGACAGAAGAGTATGGGAGGACAAGGAGGGCCGGTTGGTTGGTTGGTTTCTATAGATACCTAGGTATTTATAACTTTGTTTCCTCGCCACGATCTCGTCGCGACGATTTCGGCTTAACGGTTTTTTCTACACACTACTGCTTTATATTCGCTTGACCCCTCTCACTTACTCTGTTATCTGTGGTCCCTTTTGCTCGCCCACCCGCTCGCTTGCTTTCCGGCCTGCGTACTTGCTATCCTGCGTACTTGCTAGCCTGCGAACTCTCCAACCTGCCTCGGTTTACGCCTTGTAGGCGGAACTTGAGATGCAATACCAGGGCAATATAACGCCCTCTGAGTTCGACTTGACTGGCTGACTAACTAACATCGAAGCATTTCATAAAATCTAGCCTATACCCAACCAAGCAACATGAATAAGAAAGGTGCGGCGGTAGGTAGGTAGGAAGGTAAGGTAGGTACATAGGTAGGTACCTACTTAGATATCCCTCTCAGTTTGCCTCACGCACCATCCCACTCACCCCTATTATGCCTCCCGTGCCCGCCAGCCCCAGTCCTCATAGCCAGCTTCGCACTGCGCCAAAACGACTTGTCCATGATTCCACCACCGCTGCCGCCGCCGCCGCCGTTACCACCGCTCCCGCCCTTCGCACCACCCGGCCCAGCACCTCTCGGCAGCAGCACCTTCTGCGAGTCCGGCACGTGCCGCACCAGGACCTTGCTGCGCGACGCGCTGGCGAGCATGACCCTGAAGTTGTTTTCGTTGCGGTTGTTCTCTGGAGAAGACGAGGAGGAAGACGAAATAGACATGACCTGCAGACAGCGGAACACGGACAGCATGTCCTCGCGCAGCGGGTCGCCTTCGTACAGCGATATGCCGTCGATCACGCAGCGGACCTGCACGCCGGGGGAGAGGTGGAGGAGGGCTTGGCGGAGGAGGAAGCAGATTGTTGGGACGCTGCAGTAGGAGGAGGCTTTGTTGGTGCTGTTGTTGTGGCTGACCCCTGCCCCTGCTCCGGATCCGGATGTTGCGCTGCCCCAGGAGGAGACGCGGTGGAAGTGGAAGTGGTGATGATGGTGGTGGTGGCTGTGGCGGTGGTCTCCTCCTCCTCCTCCTCCTCCTCCCGGGAGTGCTTCAGCCTCGCGCAGCGCGGCCGCGAAGCCAGCTCCGAGCACGCCTCTGTCGTGCGCTTGCCGGACGAGCTGGGTGAGCAGGCTGCGCGCCATGCCGGCGGCGCCGCGGAGCGGATCCGAAGTCGAGGTGTGCTGCCCGCAGAAGAAGTGCAGCCATATGGCGGTGGTGGTTGTCGTCGCGGCGTCCTCGGCCTCGGCCATCTTGACGGCCAGGGCAGCGCAGAAGAGGGACATGGGCGAGATCTTGCCGGTGCGCATGGTGTCGATGTTGGCTTCGACGAGGAGGAGGGACGAAGAGGAGGAGGAAGAATAGGAAGAGGGAGAGGTGGCGGTGGGGGACAGCCATGATTGGAAAGCCCGGGTGTTCCAGAGTTTGCCGGCGAGGGCTTGGGCTTGGGTGTCCAGGGTCGTGCCCTTTTTTAGGATGACTTGGAGGTCTTGTATGGCTTGTTGGGTGGGCACGTTGAGCGCCTGGAGGAGGTCGTGGATTAGGGATGGGTCGACGCCTGGGATGGCCATTCTTGTTGCTGGGGGTGGTAGTCTGTCGACGTCAGAGCCGTAGTAGTCACGGCTGTAGCTCTGACTCTGACGTAGTGTATATGGCTGCGGTTGCTGCTGTTGCTGTTGTTGTTGCTGCTGCTGTTGCTGCTGCATAGCTCGCTTCTGGTACATCATGTGAAGCTGCTGTTGCTGCTGCATCTGCTGCTCGTGCTGTTGTGCCTGCCGCAGCGACATCTCAGAGAGCTGGGTCTTATAGACCTGTAGCTGGTCCATCAGGAACTGGAACAGCTGGTTCTTCGTGTCGACTGCCTCCTCGTTGGCCCGCTTCCTATCATCGTCTATTATGCGTTTGATGTTGGCCTCAAGCACGCCGCCACTCACGTGTTCGTGAACGACCGCGAGCGTGGTGTTCATCTCTGTGACCGTCGCTTGCGTCTCTCCCGTGCTCACGCTGATACTCTTGACCATCACGCTCGTCTCGGCGATCTCGCCATCCCTGAGGCGGTCGGCGCAGTCTTGCACTAACTCTGAGGCTTTCTTGATCTCGAGGAGGTTCTGGTCTACGGTGCCCTGCCTGAACGGGGCCTTCAGTCTGTCCTCTGCACGGTGACAAGGAAGAGCGAAACGGGTGGAAAGTCAGCCGCTTCTGTCTTCAACTGGACGCTACTCGAACGACGCACGGAAGTCTCGTCTTCAAATCTAGGACACTCACTCGCTTTCTTGGGGACCAGGCAGTCGATCCACTTGGGTATAACCCTGACGAATGTTCCGTAGAGCTCCTCGATCGCCGTGTTCAGCCTCTGGTCATCCGGGTGTATGCTGCGCTGCTCCTCGGCCTTTTGGAGGATTCTTGGCACCTCTTGGAGTGCATCGAGAATCTTGGTCGACAGCTCCACACGGTGTCGCGCAATCTGTACAGCATGGCGACATAGGCAAAGGAGGTGAAGCAAACAAAAACGGACGAGATCAGCATTGAGCAATTTCTGCAGCCGCGGAATGGCGGTGGGAAAGAATAGGTGACATACGTTGAACACCAGTGCTAGTCCCCCCTTGAGAACACTCAGGCCAAGCTCGTCAGGGATGGCGTCAAAGACCGGGCTCACGACGGTCGATGTGTGTCCCATCTTGCGGAAGACATTCTTTGGGAATCCCATTACGCCCTTGGGACTGTCGTGATACTTCTTACACGCCGACTTGGCAGCTTCCAGCTGCACGAAGACGTCATCCAAGGTGCAGTTGACCAAGTCGAGCTGGAGAGACGAGTCTACTTCTTTCCTGTATCTCTCAAAGGCGTCTTGCAGCTCACTTTATAGGGTGTTTTTTCTCACGATATAGTTGTATTAGAACTCTGGGCTTGCACGCTACAACCGCGAACCTAGACAGATGGTAGGCACATAGGCAATTTTCATGGGTCTCGACTCACTTGTGCGGCTGTCTGGTCACAAATATTTGACGCTGCTCATCAAAGTGAGCATCCTCGCCGAAGACGGGGTGAATGGCTGGAGCCTTGTTCTCGATGAACGTATGGACAACCTGAACATCACCATCACCATCACTTGTCTTCCCTTGCGTCATATTGACAGAGATGGAGAAGTCGGCCTCCCCAGGAAAGCAGGACACCTTGGCAAGCGGCTCGGTTTCCGAAATGATGTTATATGCAAGACACAGTGATATTGGGACTGGATGAGAAGAAGGAAGGCTCCGTCTAGCGAAATACGATGATACTAGTGTACGAGAATACAGTCGCAAGCTTGGGGAGACGGTGTGTGTCTGTGTGTATGTATGTGTGTGCTTGATTGTTTCTTAAAGTCAAGTCCGCGGAGGCCCATAATCCAGAATGAACAGGCAGGCAAGGTACCCGACTCCCTTTTTTGAATGGGATCGGCTCGAACTGCACATTCCGACAGCCCGCAGAGTGGCAACATGCATGCTGACTGAGGCGTCCTTGGTCCGGCCGCCTCATTCATATTCACCTCGGGGAAGGCGAAATAACACCAGAACCCTCTCTCATGGCAAGTCAGCCTTACAAAATGCCCTGCCAGATGCTCCGGCGACATCTCGGTGGACATTGTCCCGTTAGCTCTTCTCCTCAGCCTCCGTCCCGTGTGCAACGTAGTGCAACGTAGTATGCGCGGGGATTAATCCTCGCTGCCTGGTGTTGTACGTACGTGGAAACTTTGGGGAGGTGGTGAACGGGGAGCGACTCCGGAGGACGACGTCACAGACAGATTGGAAGTGACCCCCACCAACAGCCTCACGAAGACATGGGGCCTGGGACGCCACAGCGCCTAGACGGCAGCTGAAAAACAGCAAAAGTGCATATTTGACCCCGCTCTGTTTGCCTTATACAGCCATTCTAGAGATAAAGAATAGGGAAGCAAGGGATGGGGGCAAGGATTCCAAACGTAATGGAAATGGTTGTGAGATACGCCAGCGCTTTCCCGTGGGAGATGGAGGAGGGGGCGCGAGCCTTACTGGACGACACGACACGGCGAAGGGATATGCAAGCGAGGTGAGGGACTCTGTCTGCACAGATATGCAAGCTCTGCTTATGCTGATAAGGAGACAGTCTCATTGAGAAAGTCCTGGGCCAGCCAGTGATAGGCTTTGCCAAAGTGCAGTATCCCAAAACTACCCTCTGGTGAAGATTGGTGCGTGTGCGTGCGTGTGTGAAAGTGTGTGGGTGGGCGACGAGGCTTTCCCTCCCTCCTTATCTCCACCATTCTATCATCCTCGACATTTCTCCTGTCGCCGCTTGCCTCTTTCGTATCGTGCGGACTTCCCCGCCTCTCGCCTTCCCACACACTCCAAGACAGGGGGGAAGGTGTGGGTGTGTTATGCCAGCTCATCACACTCGATCACATTGGGACACGGACTTGCGTCCAGTCCCGGACTCCTGCCAATAGCATCCTTTAAACCTTGCACGAGTGTCTTATCCGCCGGGCTTTCCTGCTGTGTATGCAAGAGGACGTGCAAGGGATGAGGCTGAAAATGGAAATGAGGAGGCCGCCGAAGGCAAAGGGAAACGGGTGAATCCGAAGACAGCCCAGTTGCGTGGGAATGGGTGCAACAGCGATGTGGTAGGGCAGGCTGGCGGCTCCAGAGTCTGAGTGAATACAATATTTTAAGGCTTTGAGCCCACACTGAGATCGGGTCTCTGCGTGTCAGGGATCAGGGTTCCTTGTCGTGGCCGCCTTCTTTCGCCATTCGCTCTCGTCAGCTGCCCCCCTCACCCCCTTTCCTGAGTGCTCACTGGGACAGGCCGTATCTTCAAAAAGCTTTTCCAGCTCTTGGACCGGGCAGCCGTCCAGCCTCGCTCTACCGTCCCGAGGGCCGCCTCATGGGACCACTTCGCGGGGCAAGGAGGAGCCGACTTTTGGTACATGGTGTATGATATATGATATATAGTTCTGGTCGTGGGTCTTCATAATTAGCAGTCATGGGCTCGGTAAGAAACTACCACTTCCGCCTTCATCACCCACGAACATGCCAGATGCCGCTTGGTGTATGTTCCTTGAATATTGAAAGTTGGCATCTTAGACGCAAACCGACTTTGCAAACCCCCGCAGTCACACGGACATCGCACCCAGAAAGTCCGTGACCATGGGGACCCTGAGATCTGGGGCCGACCCAATCGACGGGGAACAGTCCCTCGAGGACCGGGTCATCTCGATCGAGTCGAAGCTCGAAAACATGATTGACCTGGGCCAAAAAACCGACAGCGGCAAAGCCGACTCCTTGATTTTTAAGGAAGAGCAGGAGCAGTCCTTCGTGGGCAGCTTCATGGGAATGGCACCAAACCAGCGATTCATCCCTGAGGTGCGGATGCTTAGGTACTCCGAATTCAAGAACCGGTCGCCCGCCGCTGAGGGCCGGTACGCGATCGAAGTGCTCATGGGCGGGCCTCTGTTGATCTCGGAGATTCAGCAGGAGATCAAGGACCGCCAGGATCACGCGAAGTTGGTGGCTGCCAGGCGCAAGCGCATGCGAGAGAGAGCCGGCAAATCTGAAGGGCTTGGCGTGGCCGCGAATGGCCTCGGAGACGGCGTCAGCCTAGTTGATCAGGCATTCCACACGGCACGAGCGGAGGAGGTCTGGGTCCAGCGTGTGCGCATCCAGTCGCCGGCGTTGTTGACAATCCTGGCACGTCTCGCTGGCGGCGAATCCTGGTCCATGCGACCGCGCTCGTTCTGGCGGCCCTTCGAGCTCATCATCCGCGTCCAGGACCGCATGAGGGAGGTCCTGGCCGACCTGGAGCAGAAATGGGGAGTTAAAGAAGCCAACGAAGCCAGCGAAGCCAGCGAAGCCAGCGAAGTCAAGACGCCGCCCTCGTCCTCGGATGGTGCCGCGGCCAGCCAGGCTGAGCCCCTGGTGCCGTCGAGTGCGGCCTGGTCCCCTTCGCCCAGCCAGCAGCAGCAGCAGCAGCCAGCGAGCGACCTAAATAAAAATGACAACAATGACGACAAGGATGACAACGACGACAACGACAACGACGACAATGGCGACGGCAGCCAAAGCGGCAACGAAAGTGCTGTCGATGACTGCGTAGACGCCCTGCGCGAGGTCCGGTGCTACGTGAAGTTTGTCGACGAGGAGATCATGCCACTGCTTCACCAATTTGAGGATAAGAACGAGCGCTCCCAGGAGACGGGCCCGGACGGCTTCGTGTCGGGTGCGCGGGTCAAGTTTGATGACCTCTGGTTCCTCTTTCGCGTGGGCGAGGTGGTCTACGTGCCGGTGCAGGACGACTCGGCAGACCGGGTCCACGTCTCGTCGATCCGGCAGACGGCCTGGCGCGTCATATCCACCCTCTCGCCGTTACCGAGGATCAAGGTCAAGGACATGGAGCAGCAGCAGCCCAGGTACTCCCCAGGCCGGCAGCACGGGTTGAACGACGGTGAGGACGACGACCAGGACTTCGTGATCAACTGCTACCACATCGACTACACGGGTGACGAGTTCTGCGTCTCGACGCGGAACTTCCACATCCAGCCCTTCTCGGGGGACAGGAAGATAGAGTCGCTCGACGTCTACCCAGTCCGGTTCAAGCTGAACCACGAGAAGCTCCTAGCTGACCTGACGCGCAGGGGAAAGGAGCTCCTGCAGTTTATCGAGGGGAAGCACTTCTCGTACAACTGGTGGACAGCCACGTGTGGGCCCGGCGGTGAGTCCGCGACCGACGCCGAAGGAAACGTCGTCTCCCACCCGACCCACGTCAACAGTGACGTGGTTGTAGACTTCATTGAGGCATTCCAGGTGAATCCGGCGTGGAAGCCGCAAGCTGCCATCATCAAACCGATCGACAGCGGCTCTCTGACGACGGTTGGTGAAGTCCTGATCAGAGAGTGTATGTAGTCGTTCCTTTCCCACTTTTGCCCCGCTGGCTGATTGTCGCTGTGCTGAGTACTGACACAATATAATCGGGCAAACCGAAATAGGGTCCGGATCCAAACTGGTGGCCGAGGTGCCTGAAGTGGTCCAGTTGCGGAGCAGCGTTGACATGCAGAAGCGCAACCGCAACTTGCAGAACGACAAATTCCTGTCGAGCGTCGGTAAAAACGCCCGTGCAGGCCGGTTTACGACGGCCCAGTACCTCCAGCCGGAAGACTACCTCATCCTGCCCAAGCGCGTGTTCGCGTATATCCTCTCGGACCGCAAGTTCGCACAGCTCGACGCCCGTAAGCTCCGTCCCGTGGCCGGTTCCTACAACGGCTTCGACAGCCTCAAGATCAACCCTTCGCACAAGAAGATGATTCAGGCCCTTGTCGAGTCACACTTCATCAACAAGCGCATCGAGCGCCGCCACGGGGTCGAGGGCATCAGCCAGGACCTGATCCAGGGCAAGGGTCGAGGTCTCGTGATCCTGCTCCATGGCGTCCCGGGCGTGGGCAAGACGGCCACGGCCGAGGCCGTTGCGCAGGCGAACAAAAAGCCGTTGTTCGCGCTGTCATGTGGCGACTTGGGCATCAAGCCGAAGGAGGTCGAGGCGACCCTGCACGAGATCTTCCGGCTGGCCTCGATATGGGATGCCATCCTCCTCCTCGATGAGGTCGATACCGTCTTCTCGCAGCGGTCGAGGACCGACGCTGACATCACCAAGAACGCACTCGTCTCTGGTAAGTCAAGTCTTGTAATAAGTAGAAGGGAAAACAGAAAGGATAGGATGTGCTGATGACGACAAACCCATAACATAGTGTTCCTGAGAGTGCTCGAGTATTACAACGGCATCCTCTTCCTGACCACCAACCGCCCGGGCGCACTGGATGAGGCCTTCAAATCCAGAGTCCATGTCAGCATCTACTACCCGCCCCTGTCCGCGAAGCAGAACGAGGAAATCTGGGAGATGAACCTGGAGCGGCTCAAGATTATCGAGGACCAGCGGTCCAAGTCTACCGGGGAGCAGCCGCTGCAGGTGTTCGAAGAAGAAGTGATGGAGTTTGCCATGCAGCATTACCGCAACCGGAAGCCACCGCAGCAGGTCTGGGTAAGTATCTCTTTCGCCTCTTTCTCGTCCTCTCTCCCCGAAAAACGCACGACTGACCAAACGAACAAAAAAAAAAAACAGAACGGAAGACAAATCAAAAATGCCTTCCAGATCGCCGCCTCACTCGCATACTACGAGATGCGTGCAAAATTCGCTCGACAACGAGAGGTTGATCCGGACGCCAGACCGAGCCGGCCCGTCCTCGGGAAAGAGCACTTCCACACGGTGGACAAGCTGACGTCGGACTTCGACGAGTACATGTTCGAGACGATGGGGCAGACTCACGGGGACATCGCGTTCGAGCAAAGCTACCGCGCAGACCACTTCGACATCAAGCAGCCGTTCAGGCTGCCGTTCGACGTGGATGGGCCCCAGGGACACGGCCACGGCCACGGCCAGGGACAGGGACAGGGGCAGGGGCAGGGGCAGGAAGAGAGGCAGAGGCATGGTGAGAGGCAGGGACAAGGACAGGGAAGCGGACAACAACCCCTACTAAGTGATAGGGATGGCGGTTATCCCGGCAGCGGAGGTTCGAACAACGCCACTCTTTACGATCGAGGCGGCGACCGCGACCGCGGAGAAGGTGGTGGACGGAGGGACGGCGAGTATTACCAAAGCCCCACCGACCGCCGTGATCCCCGGGGCGGTGGAGATGAACCTTTGCCGCTTGGATATCACCCACGCAGCCCGATGCCGGGCCGGCACAGCACCTATCCGGACCCCAGCGTCGGCAGCCACGGTAGTAGCGGGGTGTACTACCACAACTCCAACTCGGACAGTAGTAGGGGAGCCGGGTACTATGGCTTGCCTCTGGACAAATATCCCCCGAACCCATACTATCCTCATCGGAGCAGCGGCCCGCCGATGGGCGGAGGAGGAGGATACCGGGAAGGTCCGTGGCCGGGGCCGGGGCCGGACCGCGGAAACTACCCCGTCCAGGGCTCGTGGGGGTATAGCTCGTACGGGACCGGCAGGGGTGATGGTGGTCCAACTGGTGGTGGTAGTGGTGGCGGCGCCGGTGGAGGTGGCGGTGGTGGCGGACAAGGAGGAGGTGTCACACCGCGAGACACACCGCGGGACGGCAACGACGACTTCCCCAGGTTCGGGGACGGCGTGCGGACGCAGTCGTTTGAAAGGGTCGCGCAGGGCCCGGGACCGGGGCCGGGATCGGGGATGCAAGGCAGGGGGACGAACGAGTTTGATGTGGGCAGAGGAGGGGGAGGGGGAGGAAGGGAAGGAGGGTCCGGAAGAGAAGGAGGTGAGGGGAGACGTGAGTCGAGGGAGTGAGTGAGTGAGAATGCCGGGAAATTCCCTCTTTTTCTTATTTTACGTCTTGGGCCTCTGATTCGTTACTCGATTGCATCGAGCCCTTTGGTATGGATCTCGTAGATGACCGCACAACAAGGCGGGTGGGTGGCACGGCGCCCTGCAAGTGACACTCCACCGGGCCGAGGGCCGGCCCCCGGATTTGGAGTCGGCCTGACAAACGGAGTTTGTTCGGAGACACGTGGGAGGGCTGAGACATGGATGGGGGCGCACCTTGGGTTTTGGTTTGATTTTTTTTTATTTGTTTGGGGGGGGGGGGGGGGGGGGGGG
>PYST01000004.1:124696-139259 GCA_003049485.1 Ophioceras dolichostomum | reverse complement strand
GGGGGGGGGGCATCGATTGTCGGGACGGGCGATGAAGTTGTGCTTCTTGCTATTGAAACATTGGCAGTAGCTCCTTGTTTTCTTAATTCAGCCACTTCATTTCCTTCAGCCGTCTTGTCGAAGTTTCGTTGATGTGCTTTTTTGTGATGATTTTGCTTTTCCGAATCACCCCCGTGATGAGATCAGAGTGTGTCTGGGCTTGCAGCATTAGCGCATGAAGAATTACTAATCCGGCGCTCCCTTTCCCCTCACCAAGGGCCTGGGAAACAACCCCAACCCCCAACCCCAACTAGCGTGTGATGACGGTGACTCTCAGCCAGCCATGCGAGGCCGCTATGTGTGGGACGGATATTCAAGGCTCACCATCGCATAGTAGGTTCAATAAGCACCCAGGAAAGTTATGTACATGTGATTCGTCGCTTCGAGTGAGTTCAATAGTGGCGGTTGGGATTTAGGGAGGTGTTGCCGATAGAATACCAGACGGCATCAACCGGCCTTGCTCAGCCGAAATCGGTGCCGACCATCAACACCCTTCCAAGGTTATCATCATCATATCCGTACCTACCAACGAAGGGACGACAGCGAGAGAAGATTTCAGCTGAGACGGCCTCAATTGGGTCTATGCTCAGATGTCTGTCCTTCCATCGCTCTCATTGGCACCATGCCGCGCAGCCTGTGGAAGTTAAAGGTGTCTCGAGGTATTGAGTGTCCGGGGTGCTCCCTCCTTGCAATCGACAGGGTTGTCAACCATTCTTCTTCAGCTCCAGCTGGCCAGGTGGAGAGAAGGTAGGGGAAGAAGGCCGTGCCGTGTGCCGGGTGCGTGCCAGTCCAGTGATCTCCAGCGAACCTGGGCTCCCTGCAAGCCTCCACGCTCCCACCACCCCCTCACTTTTTTCGCCGCTTCTCTTTCTGGCTAAGACCCATTGTTTAGGTATCCAACAGCAGCCTTCCTTTCTTTTCCACCCTCAAGCCCAAGTTTCTTGTTGTAGGAGGGGGGGGCTGACTCTCCTTTTAAGCTTCCCCCTCCCGTTTTTTCGGGTCCCCCTCCTCTCCTCTTGTTATTCCCATTGCATCTCCAACAAACGAGCCCATTTCCCCTCCAGTGAGTTCTCCAGATTTTGCTGTTTTGCTGTCTTGGGAGTTGGGGAATAACTCCAAAGGTGATAGCTACCTCTAGGCACTTCAGAACCGCTTTCCTTCAATTCCGCTTGTTCTTTTTTTCTGGGTACGACCTTATTCCCGAATCACGCCCGGCTCTCTCCCTCTGAGTCTGGTCTTATTCCCTTTATTTCATTTAGGGCCGCAGCAACAGGCGAACCGGTCCGTTGGCCGTTTGCCGCTGCCTGCCGTTGCCGCACGCGCCCATTTCCGGGGCTTTGGGATTCTTGGGGATAGGCTGTGACTGAGTGCCCCTACCGCTCATTCCTGCTGCCGGCGTCCGGCCTCCGCCCGTAATGCCCGCCAGACCGCCCCCGCCGCCAATAGCACACGCTCACCACGAGCAGCAGCAGTATGGGGGTTTCAGGCGCGAGCCGCTCACCACCATTAACACCCGTGCCTCATCATCGTCATCTACCACCACTAGAGGAGCGGCCGTAGTGACCCCGAGCTCTGCTGGCAATGGCACAATCTACGCGTCGCCCTCGCCCAGCCTCCGCCGCGTTTCGGTCTCGGGCACGACCTCTAGTAGTGTTTTCGACGATGACGACCGGAAGCGAAGCATTGATGTCGCGGGCATCGATGACGGTGACGCCGCATTCTCGCCGGTCGGGGACTACGACGGGCCGCTGAGAAAGAAGCAAAAGCGAAACAAGCCCACCCTGTCGTGCAGCGAATGCGTAGATAGGAAAACCAAGGTATGTCGGGAAGCGGTTTATATGTTTTGCATGTTTTGATCAGCCCACCAGCCTCGCCCTCTGAACACCCTTCCACAGCTGAAAATGACCGCTGAGACCGGTGGACCTTTTCCGCATGCAGTCTTGACGTGTCATCGTCTTATCAATTTGCTGTGCTGTTTGTTCTGAATTTGCTCTTCGTTCATTGTGACTTGAATTTCCTCTTCGGTGTGAACCTTTAGCTCTCTGGCTGGGCTGTTCTGGTTTCACAACATATGCTAACTTCTCTGGGTAGTGTGATCGAGGGCGGCCTCACTGCCTTGCTTGTAAGCAACCGAAACCGTCTCCTTGCTTGCCCTCTTCTACAACCCGGCCTTGCTTCGCTCGGCAATGATGGATGTGACATAGGAGAGCCAGAGGACTGACCCACCTGGTTTTGTACCACTCTTGCAGGTATCAAGCGACAAACAACTTGCAAATATGCTCATGTTGCCGACCTTCTGGAGTAGGCATTCACGCCCACCTATCCTATCAAGTGCTTCTCCAGGGTAGCACTGTGCCGATGGGTATCCTCGACTAACACTTCTCCCACCATAGGCAAACAAACAGACACCAGTCTGAGGGATACCGCATGCTGAAAGCCCCGAGGAAGAAGAAGTCTGAAAGTCTCCCCTCCCCCATACCCAACATAGCGGACCGAGGCCCCGCAGTAAATGGTCGCTTTGTGGCGAGTGCCGTGGCCTTGTCCACGGGCCTCCTGTCCAACGTCCCCTACTCGCACCCAACTGGCTCCAACGTGTTCGGCATCGGCGCCGAGCATCCCTTCGCCAACTACTGGACCTGCCAAGGCGGCCTGCCTGAGGTGATCTCGGTGCTCCCTGGCAAGGTGCAGGCCGACATCCTCCTGGCGCGCTACTTCGAGTGCGTCGACCCTGTGTATCCTATGATGCACCGGCAGACCTTCTACGCGGACTACGAGCACTTCTGGGCGCTTAGCCCCATGGAGAGGAACCACATTGACGCCGACTTCGTGGCCCTCACGTTCGTCATGCTGGCTTTGGGCACGCAGTTTGTAACGCCGTCACCGTCCAGGGAACGCAGGCAGACGGCCGAGTTCTACGCTTCAGCCAGTAACCAAGCGCTGCGAGTGGGCTCGTACCTGAGCCGGGCGTCCATCCGGTCGATACAGGCCATGGTGCTGATCACGTACTTCCTCATCAACGACAACCACGCTTCGGACGGCTGGTCGTTCGCGGGGATCCTCATGCGCCAGTCCTACGCCATGGGCCTACACCGCGACCCCAACGTGGTCACCCCCAACGCCACCATCTTCGAGAAGCAGCAGCGTCGCAAGGTGTGGCAGGCCGTGCTCCTGCAGGACACGTTCCTGACGGTGCTGCTCGCGCTGCCCCCCACGGCCACGCACACCGACGTCAACGTCGAGGACCTGATGGACGACTCGAGCTCCATCGCGCACAGCAACCCGCTCGACACGGCCTACATCCGCGGCTCGTGGTCGCTCGCCAACCTCGTGCAGGAGGCCATCTGCAGCCCGCGCTCGCTCGATCTGCCCATCTGCGCCACAGCGCGCCACAAGAGCAAGCTGATCGCCGACTTCCGCGCCGTCTACCGCTCGTTCCCGGACTCGTACCGCAGCTGGGACCCGGACTCGCTGGCCCAGACGGCGGCCACGGGCGGCGAGCGCCTCGTGCGCCAGACGCTCTTCCTCACAAGCAACTACTTCCACAACCTGATGCTCGTGCACGCCTCCGAGAGCCCCGACGTGCCCGTCAACGTCAAGGGCGCGCTCGACGCGGCGCACGCCGCCATCACGGCCTTCTTCGTGCTGTTCAACGTCTTCGACCTCGACGCCCGCGTCTGGTGGGTCTTCAACCACCGCGCCTTCCTCGAGGCCCTCTGCATAGGCAGCATCATCCGCGAGGCTGAGGCCGAGCCTGATGGTGTGGAGTCCGTGTCTCGCGACCCGATCATGATTAGGGCTAAAGAGGATATAAGTGAGTTTTTTCCCACCCCCCTCCTACTACTACTTACTACCTGCTATTTTTGATATTGTTTTACTCTCCCCCGCAGTTTCTTTCTTTGTCTTCCTAAAGCTAACAATAAGGGTTTTTTCCCCTTCACGCAACAGCTCGGATGATACAAATCATGCGCGTGATGGGAGAGGGTGAACAGGGATCTGAGGTTGCCAGGACGAGAGTACAGGTCCTCAGTGAATTTTTGCAAGGTACTTAAGTTTTTCATTTTGCCCACATTTACGGGGTCTTCGTAGAGAGCTATGAGGTTGTTGGCTGCTTGCGTGCTTTATTTACTAAGTGGTTTGTACGAGTCTGATTCATTACCTATTTATGGGTCGTTCGTATAGGCATATGTTTAATGTCATGACACAGGTGGTGAATTTGTCGGCCCTGAAAGCAAGGAGGCGGCACGCTGGAAGCGCGAGTACACTTAGGGATCCGGTATACTAAGGGATGCATGTCTGTTAGGCCAACATACAAGCGATGTCAGATATGGGCATGTTTTGTCATACCTTCCTGAAGGTTACTCTGTAGCTGCATCTGAGCCGAGAAGGCTGGCCTCAACTCGGCCCAAACGCGATTCAGGGGTCCGCGTTAGCGAGCATTAGTGGCCCAAGCGCCATGTACAACGTATTCGGTCGCCATCCGGACCGATCTGATCAGGTCTTAATCCCAACGATCTCGACAAAATACCATCCAACAGTGACATCATCGCTTCGCATTTTGACGCGCTAAAAGTGTCAATTTGCGGTACCGGGACCACGGAGCATGTACTGCGACTTCTTTCAGGCCGCCAACCCTTTCGTCTTCTCGGAAGTACGCTAGGTGGACCTGAGCTCCGAGCTAAGTCCGGTTGGCTGGTTCTCGGGCAGATGCTCATCATCAGGCCGCTGAGGCCCACCAATTTCATCACTCCTCTCGCCCCTCCGAGAAGATTTACTACTGCGCATCATCCTCGACGGCTCCTTACCATGCCCTCCCCACCCACAGCCGCCTCGCGGGCCGTGGCGCCGTGGCGGGCGCTCTTCCTCCAGCATATTTCGGAGATGGACCAGGCGACCTTCGTGCTGAGCAGCGTTCACCAGCCTGCATCTTCATCGTCCTCCTCGTCCTCCTCGTCGCCCACGCCGCGTGCCAGGACGTGCGTGTTCCGCGGCATGTGGGCCACCCTCCCGGAGAACAAGCTCAACCCGGCGCGCCGCAACCCGCCGCTGTTCGAGAGCGACCTGCCTGTGTTCACGACGGACGTGCGCATGGACAAGTTTGCCGAGTTCTGCCCCGAGTCGGACCCGTGCGGCGGCGGCCCCGTCGAGGCGGTGTGGTGGGTGCCTGAGGCGAAGACGCAGTGGCGCGTACGCGGCGCCGTGTGGGTGCTCGGCCATGGAGGCGTGGCAGGGCCGGATGGCGAGGAGGGGCGGAGTGCGCGGGAGACTGTCGGGCCCCGGATGCGGAGGCTGGGAAGTGGTGGTGGTGGTGGTGGTGGTGCAAGTGGCGAGGGCTGCTGGAGCTGGGCCATGGAGGTGACGGGCCATTTTGGGAACGTGTCTCCCGCGATGCGGGGCACGTTCCGCAACCCCGCGCCGGGGACGCCGCGGGCGACGACGGCGCCGGGTCCCGGCGAGGGCTTGGGTCAGAAGGTCGAGGATCTGGAGGATGAGCTGGCAAGACGGAACTTCAGGGTTTGCGTCATCGTTCCCGAGGAGGTGGATCAGGTGCTCCTTACTCAAGACCCGCGACGGTGGCTCTACAAGTTCGTTGGTGGGCGAAAGGACGCCGGGGGTGGGGAGGTCGCAGCGGAGGAGGAATGGGAGACGGTTGAGCTGTGGCCTTGACGATGGTGGCTGCGTCCGGCGGGGAGGTAAGTCAGTGGTGACAGGATACCTAGTTGGAACCAGGCCGATTCGGACGCTGGGATTCCTTCTACCCCCTATTCCCGTTTCGACTGAATTACAAGCATGTACGAAGAAAGAACAATCTCTCGTCTTCGATGAGTGGGAGGACTGTGCTCCTTTTCCTTTTTTGGCGGCATCCGTCTGGGTCGAGAGTTGCCCAAGAAGCGCACCCGCAGGTGCGCTCTTCAGACGCAGGGGCCACGGCTCGACTTGTTATTCCTAATGAGGAACGAGGCGTATAGTACGATTTCCTAAACAGGCAGAAACAGAACACCCGGGTCAAAGAACACGCACGCACGCACGCACTGAAATGGATGCGAGGCGGCCCCCGGATATGATTGCATTGACCATAACGCGGGAAGGAAGCAGAAGGCGATGAAAAGAAAGGCCAAGATATCGTCGGCTGGGTGTGCCTAGGGGGGACTGCCGTGTCGGCTGGATATGTCCAGTACAGTAGGGAGAGTATAGAGCATAGACTCATGATGCCCCAGCCTGACACCAGTAGGCTGCTGGCAGGCAGGCTGGCCGCCCCCGGCGATCGGTCCTACGGCAATCCGTTGTGCCGCGATTTTCCACTACCCGTCGAGCCGTCACACCCGCCTATCCTTTCGCCCCGCTGTCTCACCACCCCGCGTTCCACGTTATACGGCCCGATGTTCGTGGTGGCGACCGAGCCATGCCTACCTCCCTGCTGCAGCACTGTCGAGGAGATTCGTCACCCACAAATGAACAGCAGAAAGGTTTCCCCTTGGTGGCTCGGTGGGCGGAAGATCTACTTGTTAACCCCACCCAATATGGAAGGGATGTGGACGGAGATGCTGCAACGTGTGTTTCTGTTTATTACTCTGCGAAGACCCGGCAGGCTGGGATAAATGGAGAAACTTGGCCCCAACCTTTATGCATCATTGGCGGAACTGACAGGTGTGAGTTCCTAGGTTACGATGACAGCCACCTGTAAAGTTCACGTGCTTTCTTCGTGGCTATCAAGGTCCATCCTCTGCTTCTCTCGGTTTAATTCCTAGTGTTGATAGCTACCCTACCTAGAGGTAGGTACCTACAGTCGAACTTGAGCTATTTCCTGTAAGTCTCAGAAAACAATCATATAGAGTAGGTAGGCCGTAGAGGCGTACAGATGTTCCGCACTTGTTGCGTCGTCGTCATCAGGTTCATTCAAGGGGCTGAGCGGAGCATTGATGTTGACAATGGGAGTGGATGAGGGACGGCAAGGCGGGAGAGAACGCAGGTCAACAAACTTAAGTAGGATCGAGGAGAGAGCTTCCTCACGAGAATGTCGACGGGAGTTGGGCAATGGTAAGGAGTATGAGCAGGCAACCGAGGAATTTGTACTTGAATGGCACATCCAACGTATTGAGTGGCTGTGATGAGCGGGGAGGGAGTGAGTGCATTCAATGAGGGGGAGTGTGCAAATCTCCATCGACGCTTGTCTTCCTGGGTGTGCGTGGGGTAATCTAATCCACTAAGCTGCACACCCTCCCTCTTAATACCCTCTTCTTATCCCCCCCCAAAGAAGATACCAGATGAGCAGGGTCTTGTCCCGATCGAAGGGCAGCTCGGTCACCACAAGCGGTTGGATCGCACGCCGAAGAAAGCAGGCACTCATGGTGATGATACATGCCTACATGCTAGCCCGGTATCTACAGGCTATCTCCTTGGTATCTTCCACACCCAAGTATCGTCCCGCGAGTCGAACTCGTTCGCCCAGGCTAAGCTCGTAGGTTTCAGGAAAGGCTAAGTCACAGTACTCCAAAGTTGGAAATCGTACCACCCCGCTGCTATCTCTCAGATTCAGGCTACCAGTTTATTTTCTGGCGCCCGCAACCACGGACAAGGGTTGAATTCTGTCAGTTTCGAGAACTTGGTCTCTATTGATACACTGATAATAGCTTCCTGATAAGTGCCTACAGACAGGATAGGAAATGCTTAGCGACGAGGAATCCGTAAATTGTGATGTCGAGAGATGGAGATGTATCCCAGTGGCCGCTCGCTCGGCACTGGCCACGAACAAATCTCCACCACGCAGGACCGCTTCAAAGCTCCCTTCAGATCTGCCCGGTAACTAACGGGGCCGAGTTGGAGTCGAGAGTCCAGTTATCCAACAGCCGTCCTCATACTTGGAACCGAGCTAGGTACCTTGGTATGCACAATACCAGCCTTATCCTGCACACCTTCGCCATCCACCTGCCTTCCTCGGACCAGATCGTGGGGATACAAAAGGACGTCCAGTCAGAAATCAAAGTGGGAGCAGGAGTTGAGGAGAGTTGTATCTCGGTGGAACCACCTGAGGATTGTCTGCAGGCTGGGCGGGCGCCTCCTTTTTGTGGCATCCAGTGTGCTCTGCACCATGCGGCATTCCGTAATACTCGGTCATCCGCCACTCCTTGGAACTGTGCTGTACAGAGGTTGTAAGTACTGACATCCCGAGCATGGTTGTCGAGGGAAGGATGTGAGTGCACAGAAGTCGCCTTACCAGAGAGGCACGACGACGGGTCCAAGGGATTGAAGGGAGCGAAGGGGGACCAATAGCCAGGCCGCCTACGGCTGATGGCGATGGAGGGGTCGGAGGCGAGTCGAGACCTCAATATCTGCGACTGGCTGCAATAGAAAAGTAATATCAGTCTGGTGGTATTTTCGGTTGGTTGCGAACTGCGCGCACACGCAAGAGACTCTCTCAGCTGGCCATCTAAACCGGTGAATGTCGTATCCCACTTGCCGATCTCAGGGTGCCAAAAGTCACTCCTACAACATATTTGCTGTTGCTGAGACATTCATTCCATCCCAAATTTGTCTCCTCGAATAGTGGGAGAAGAGTGGCCTGTTTTTCTTTTCCAGCATCTGTTATTTTCAACGATGATGGCCAGTGACGGCGATCTCACGAGTCGTCGCCTGTCCAGAAGACTTGAATAGCCTCGGTGTCCAACCCCGGATTTCCGCCACGCCCGTCATCATCCATCAATCATGGTGCTTTGTTCTCTCACGCCCCCGCGCCAGAGTGCTAGAAGCCGACCTACTACGTAGGACAGTACAATGTACGGAACGTGCTAGGCAGGGCTGGCATGGACCATCGCCGACCGATCATCAAGGACATGGGTTTGACACGTGCAATCTGCCAAGGGCAAAATGTTGTTTTGCGCCAAACTGTTCGGCGTGTTTCCCGTTTTGTTTCCCCTCCTGTTCCTCGTTGACTCGTTGGAGAGCACGCGACGTCTGTTCCCTGAGACCTCAACTGAACCCTTCGTGGTTAATCCTGATCCGCGAATATTGAAAAGGAAATGATTCGACTATATTGAACACTGGTTATTGCCTGGAACTCCTTAGCCCTTCCGTTTGTGCCGTCTGCCCCTCCTAGGCTCAAAGATCCGGTGACGACTGACAGCCAGGGACAGGCAACGGAGACCAGTCAGTGGGAAAAGATACCACGGTGCCACATTTGACGCTTGCAACAGACGCTTGTCAAGGAACCACACTACTAGCCAGCGAATCCTTGGCCGCCTTTTTTTGCCCCTCTACCTTTGCCTCACCAATCTCTCGAATTCTTTGTTCTTTGCCCTAGCACCGAGGGAGGACAGGGGGAGTGGCGGACCAGCATGTCTCTTATCTCTCCTTCTGAAGGAATGGCCCACCTCCCATCATCACTGATCCCCGGCTCGCCCACAACGCACGGCTCAACACTTCCACGGGTACCTTGGTCGGCGACCACCAACCTCTCCTATCCTCTTCCCGCCACCCACTTGCCCACCATCGATTGCAGTGTGAGTGGCACACACGCACACACGGCAGAGCAAGCGAGCTTACGCAGTATCCCGTACTGTACCAAATTATGCCCTTTTGCTGGCTTCCCCCCAGCATTTCACGAAAGGCCCTCGTCGTACAGAAGTAACACGATGCTAGGTCGAGGCTTGTTACATACGACTCGAAAGCCACGATGGACTTGAGTCGCCACTAGGACAGTAGTACGGATTGCTTCAGCAGCCAACAACGGCGGCGTCCTTGCGTGACGGCCCGCGAGGCACCATACCATGAGTTCGCTATCCGCTATCAACGGTCGCTGGAGCCAATCCAATGCACTAGACTCTTCTTAGATGTATTGGTGCGGACTAGCGGCTGTGGGCTGCGGGCTGCAAGCTGGCGGTGACTGACCTACTCGACGTTCTGCGTCCCGAAAGCGGGCGCTGCCATCAATCTCAATGGTTAGAACTGCACGGTGCAGCGGCGCAGTGCATGCTGGGTCATAACCATCTACCGGAAAACCAGTCGAGGACGTACGATGGTGATATCTGCTTACGGCAACACGACAACTACCTATCATAGGCAGCACATGCACAGCAGCAAAAGGCTAGCGCCTGAGCACGCCCACAATGACACCTAAGTGGCTGGCTGGGAATCCCAACGTGGGAGGGAAACAAAGGGGCCTCCTATCTGTCCGCTCCCGCGTTCCCATGTCTCCCCAAAAAAAGGATGCGATGTGGTGTTCCTGCTTGCTTTCGGAGGCTTGAGGCTTGATGGAGCTGGACACTCCGCCTCGCGGAGCGGAACCTCCAACGGACGGCGGCAAAGGCGAAAGGTTACCACTGCCGGACCAGCATGAAAAAGAGGAAGACCCAGACTGGACTATCCGGTGCCACCTCCTCCAATACTTTCAGCTAGCAGAGGATGGCCACCTCAAAAGGCCCAGGTTGGGTCAGGTCGGGTGGACTGGCCTGTTCTGTCTGCCTAGGTCAGGGCTACGCATTCGCCGAGCTGCGAAATATCGTGGGCATAGATAAAAGCAAGCAAGATATGGCGAAGGAAGAAGTCACCGCATCTTTACAACAATCGTACCTACGGAATGGATTGTATCCATCCGTTCGTGCATGATGGGCGGGCGGGAACTGGCGGACATTGGCGGACGATACTCCCTGGGAGCTCCTTGCTGCTGGCATTGAGTTTTTAGCACCCACCTTCACTGTCCCACACCCATCGGACCCCAACCGACGATATCTCCCACCATCCATCCCATCCATCCTCTCGTCCCAGCTTTTGCCAGCAGCGCCAGCCCATCTCACACCCGCTCACCCACTCACCCACGCCCCTCCCCTCCCCCGGTCGCCGCTGGCTTGGCAGCCCTGGACAACCCAGCACCCCAAAGTACCAACCCAAGTCGAGTCGAACCCACCCACCCAACTTGCCTCTTTGCCAACCCACCCTGGCACCCACACCTGAGCTCTTCAGCCGACCCCTTCTCTCCTTGTCCACCACTCACTGACAAGAAAAGCGCGCAAGCAACCAGAGCTGCTGCAAAGTCGCTTCTTGCCAACCTGCAATTGCGGAGCCATATTACCTGTCTCGTCCCGTCTCGTCGTCCCTATCTCGACCTATTGTTCCCTCTTCCTTTCCTCCTCTCCTCCTCTTCCCCCGATTCAGCTACACATGTGCTCTTGTGGGCGTGCTTGCTGCCGTCGTCCATCCTGTTGCACGAAATATCCTTGGGACAGTGCAAGAATGCACTCCAACGATCCTCGAAACCCATATTCAAATCCATGCCGTTGTGGTAGCCGCCGTGAACCTCGAGTCCGTTCATGCAACGGGAACTACTTCGGGTGCCAGCAGTAGCCCCAGCAAACCGAGGAACACCAGCAACAACCGAATCGAAATACCTGGTCACCACCACCACCATCGCTGCCACCCACTCGACCACGTTGCCAGCTTACACGAACGATATCTACAAGCGTTATCGTCCCCGACTTCGTGTCTCGTTATTAGCGAGCCTTTTGCCCGGTTCTCAGTGCCACCGAGTGCGAGGGTACGGAGATTCATAGGCCGCATAAGGGCCCCTGCCAAATCGAGTTGCGAAGTACCACCAGTAGTACATCGTGCATCCCACGAGAACAATCGCATTGTTACCGACTTTCAGGAGGCCGCCCCCGCCGCAACGCCTGGGCCTGGCCCCAGTCTCATCGACAATCGCCATTGACCCCGCGCTGCAACCACAACAATTGAATTGTCAACGAGAATCCGAGACCTCCCGGCCTCGGCATCCCTCACCACATCGACCTCACTTCTGCAACCTGGGCTGAAGTCGCCACTGAAGTCGACTCTCCCACCCCGCTCGTCCCTCTACGGAGGTTGACGGGCGTGGCCCGCCTCACCCGGCTAGACCAGCCCGTCAGCCGTAGCCATGTCGCTGTACTCGGCACCGCCGCCGTATCGCGACTTTCACTCCGACAAGCCGACGCTCCTCGTCTGTTGGTGGATAACTGCCTTCTGCGCCACCATTGTCCTGGTCAGGATATCCGGCCGCTTCGTACGGAGCGAGAAGCTCTTCACCGAGGACCGCATTGCGTTCATCGCCATAGTGCCGTTGGTGGCGCGTATGGTATGCGTACATGTGATTCTCCTTTACGGTACTAACAACGCAAACTTCGAGGGCCAAAATCTAAGTCCGGAGGACCTCCGGAATAAGTCGGTAGCGAGCGGCCTGGTGCTTTTGAGCCGCATCTTGCACGCCACTACGTATGTCTTGCCATTGATATCCACCCATCCCTTGCGTCATCCCTTGCTTTGTGGCTGGAGGCTGTGACTTGGTGCTTGCCTGGTGACCACCTAACTGGCGCCAAGGTACCTATTACATCACTCCTCGATAACTGACCCCATCTACCACATCACAGACTCTGGACCTTAAAGGCCGCGATCCTCGAGTTCTTTAAGCGTCTTACTGGGGTATCTTGGGAACGCTCATATGACATTGCCTTGACCGTCGTTAGGGTTATCCTAGCGGCGACCTTTGTGGCCGTCGTCATTGCCACTCTGGCCGAGTGTCAGCCGTTCAATCACTACTGGCAGGTCCTACCGGACCCGGGTGGCCAGTGTCGCCAGGGCTATGCGCAGCTTCTCACCTTGTCCGTCTGCAACGTGATGACAGATCTGCTCCTGGTGTTCTTTCCGACACCCATCATTCTACGGAGCGCTATGACGGTCAAGCGGAAGGCGCAACTAGTCTCTCTCTTCGCGCTGAGCCTGTCTGTCGTCGGTGCAACGCTGTACCGAGTTCCACATGTCGTCGCAAGCGGGAGCAGCCAGCAGATGCGATCTCTGCTGGCCTCAGTTGAACTGCTATTTGCGACGGCTGCGTCCAACGCGTTGGTCCTGGGAACCTTTGTACGGGATCGCGGCACCAAGAAACGAAAGTTCAAGTACGGCTCGATCGTCGACTCGGTAGACCGTTCCAGCGGCTCACGATCCCGCCGGCCGACCATGATCCGCCATTGGGGCAGCGACGAGGATCTTGTGCGCGACCTGGGCCTCGGCGTCAACCCTGAGTTGCGTGACATGCCGGACTCTCCCGCCACACCCAGCATCGGCGGAGTCTTCTATCACCCAGCGCCACTAGCTCGCCTCGCCGGAGACATGGAGGGCTGGAACTTCCCATCAGACCGCCGAACAAGCGGCGGCACACGCAGCGACTCGTCGCTCCTAACCCGCGACCAGCTTCTTTCATCACGGAGCAACTCGACGGCAACACCGCGCAAGGTCTCGTTCTTCGACGTAGGAGGCCTCCTGAGCGACGGCAACAGTAATGACGACGATCGGAGGAGTATGCGGAGGGACAGCTATCTATCCAGCATTGACCCCTTGTCCCCGCGCAGTGCGCCTTCACCTACGATGCAGGCCAGTTCCACCGGCTCGCGCCGGGGCTCCACGGCCCTGATCCAAGACCTCGGCGGCCTCCTCTCCTTCAACCAAGCAGGTGGCTCCGGCGGCGCCGGCAGCAGCAGCAGCAGCAGTGCTCAACAGCGCGCCCGAACTAGAAGCCCGAACCTGGTCACGGCGGGAACGGAGCTGTCACCCATCCCCCAGGAGCCGCGGTTCGAGTCCGCCGCAAAACCTACCCAACAGCCATCGAATGGCGAGCCGAAGGCGCAAGATCAGAAAACCGGCCTATGAGCCCTCCTTTTTGCGCCCCTCTCCCATCCCACACACACTCTTACGACCGACCACATATACAATAATATACACCAACACCCACGACCTCACCACGAATACGTACGACATAACAACCAAGTACCCAAGACATGGCAGAATGTCATTCTTGTGGGAGCCATGTATAGTTTACGACGAGACGAACGAAGACTATCTTTTTTTGGGCGCTGCTTGCGGATACGGGACTTTCTGGGTTTTCTTTTTTCGGGAAAAAAGTAAGGGAGGAGTTTTAGACCACTGCTGCTAAGGATCGGTGGCTGAACTGGCTGGCGTTTTTTTCCTTCTCTCTCTTTCGATAAAGAGTCTGCTCGGGTATAGCGTCTCTCACACATCCTACAGCAGAGCAGGAAGAGCAGAAAAAGGAGGACCATATTGAGGTTTATCTCGCATACTTTGATGAGCGAAGCTAATGTATTCCTCACATGCCTGTTCTGTCTCTTTTACATATTTTGAGTGTTCTTTTTGTTTTCTGTTTTCCTGCTCTCTCTCTCTCTCTCTCCCTCCGTTGTTATATACCCCTCGGCGGCTCTCTCAGGCGTCCCCTTTAGTGCTGGATCGCCTTAGCTTTTGTGTGCCTGGATCGCGATATTTTAGTCTATATACCATAGTGATGATGATATACAGAACGACAGTCGCTGATGGCGACTTCGACATGTGTACCTAGCCTAAACACACTGATGGACAGACAGACGCCAGAAATAAAACAGACTCGATAACAATTCCATCAACCCTCCCGTATCCTTCCGGTTATCTCAGAAGCAGTCCCCTCAAGAGAGGAAAGAGGGGGTTGGGAAAATCCCCGTTGGCTGTTGGACCGGGGGGG
>PYST01000004.1:105639-124671 GCA_003049485.1 Ophioceras dolichostomum | reverse complement strand
GTTGGGCCGGGGGGGGGGGAGCGACAGGACTCGATCACCTCCCGCCTCGCTTGACCCCCGCTCTCTCTTTCCTGGATCTGTCCTTCCCTTCCTCCCTGCTCCCTCCCTTGATTTCGCACAGACGGAAATCCATGCCAGCGGCGGGTGGGGGGCGTGGCTTGCCTGTCACGGCTTGCCGAAGCTACCTGGGCTTGTCAGTCACCAACCGCCACTCACTCCCTGTTGTCCGTCACACCCCCAGCCCCAATCCCGATGCGCTGGCTGCTGGTGTGTGTGCGTGCGGCACGCACACACACCACTAGATGCAGCCCGCCGTCGAGCGCCACACGCGGGAGGAGGAGGAACAGCGGTCAAAAAAAAAAAGCAATATTTTCGTTCGCATTGATGATTGATAAAACTGGACGGCTGATCCCATCCCATGGTCGAGGCCGCCCGCCCAATGGCGCTGTTTTGTGTGTCCCATTATCTGTCGTCCGAACTTTCCCGTATTCACTGCCCGTGGACGCCAACAGCGCCCCTATCATGCCACTCTTCATTCACTGTCTGTGCGGTTCACATATGCCGTCAAAAAAAAAAAGAAAGGCTCAGGCTCTGAAAACTTCTCTTAGCGACCTATAGGTACCTAGTGGCTGGTCCCGTCTCACGCGAGCAACGAACGTCTGACCGCTCCTTATCCGTTCTAACTGTGGAAGAGACCCTACCCTCCCTGCCTTGTCTGGATTGCCCACCACGGGCGTCAGCCATCAGTCATCAGGACCCTTCCCCGCACGTTTGAGCATTGGATTGGAACGGCGCTTGGTCACGGTCGTTCCGTCTCGAGCGTGGTGTTTTTGATGACTTTCTGCCCTCAAGTGTTATCGGGGGCACTTCAACATTTTCATGTTCCTGTTTTCTGGCACCAGGGGGCTACCCGCCACGGTGGTTTAGGCGGGGCTGGTCGCCTGGAGCTTGGACGCGAGCCAGTGAACGAACACCAAACAACACACGTCCCCTCTTTTTCTCTCTCGAGGCTTCCCACTCGGTCGGGACTCGGACAAGCATTTTGGGAAGATGCTGTTACCTAATAGATCGGCTGTCTTTGAAGAGGATCTTTCGTCCTGTAAATTTGGTTGAAGAGTCATAAACCCCCAGCGCCCTGTTCAGTAATATCCTCTCTACAGTAGGTACCTGGGAAATGTTCTTCTATATAAGTG
Source organism: Ophioceras dolichostomum (assembly GCA_003049485.1). Lineage (NCBI taxonomy): Eukaryota > Fungi > Ascomycota > Sordariomycetes > Magnaporthales > Ophioceraceae > Ophioceras > Ophioceras dolichostomum. The sequence continues at coordinate 123,478 of PYST01000004.1, read as the reverse complement.
TGCCGCTCTGTGATCTCATGCCTTTTACGAACACCGATTTGCACCAAAGAGCGTCCCCCTGTAATTTCTCCCCATTATTTTTGCTACCGACCTCCGTAATGATGCCTGAAACTATGCTCGACAAGGGCGGCGTAGGTTCCACGAGGTGTGGTGGTTGCATCTCGATAGAAGTCATATGCTTACCACCAGCTCAGTATCACAGGAGAACAACCAATAAAGATGCAGAAAGAACAAAACCAACCATTGTTTCCTCCAATTCGTGGAAATGACGGTTAATGCATTTTTGGTATCTGGACTGCACACCTTGGAACTATGCCACAAGCCGGTCCGCTCCGGCCCATGTTTTTGGTTGAAAACGCCAATATAAAATACTACATTTAGTCCCTGTCCATGAACGCCTGCTTTCCCAATATCGAGGCTAGAGGAGAGGACATGACAATAACCAGAAACGTGCCATGGGCCCGGCCCCTTCCTCACCCTCACCTCCCCGTCCACACAATCTCGGTTATCCCTCCCGAGGACGACCGGCAACAGCCAAGGAAGTAGGTAAACGTGGAAATGAAATGGAGGCTAGACACACAGGCGATAACTAGCGTATCTGCCGGCAGTCTCGCTGTTCCGGATAATCTTGACGACGTTTCCGCGCTTGAGCCCCAGGTAGCGGGCGACGGGATCCTTGGCTAGGATACGAGGCAGCTGGGTCTCCTTAAGGCGGTAGCGCTCCAGCAAAGCGGTCTTCTCTTGCCTGCTGAGCAGGATGTGCTTGGGGACGAGTTCGTGGTGGGTGATGTTGACGAGGAGGTCGTCCTGCATGAAGCACTCGATCGTGTTGTAGCTCATAGCTGCATTGATGACCTTGCGTGCCTGGCTGGACAGACTGCCCTGCGTGATCATGATGCCGTCCCTGAACGAGTTGTCCGACACGTAGTTGATGAACTTCTTGATTTCGCCGACGCCGACCTGCTCCTCCTTCATGAACTCGACCCAAATGGGCCCGCACTCGGGGGATGGGTCAGGGTTGCTCTCGGTCGGTGGAGGGGTGAGCTTTTGGATCATCGTATCTCCTGGGCGTGCCGAAAAGCGCATCTTTGACCGACTGTTCGCGACAAGGCAATGAAAGTCAGCCACTCTTCTATGCACAGAGCTGTCCCGAGTCCCCGCTCCCTAGAATCCCCCCTCGCATCGTCTCTGCGGTACGCGACAGATGTCTTGCCTCGACCAGAACGTCAAAACTTACTCTGTGAGGCCCGTGGCGGGATCTGTGAATTCTCGGAGAAACGCATCGAGGGAGATGTTTATTTCCTCTTCGGAGAGCTCGTATCCCTAGACATGGTAAGCGCCACTGTCAGCTGCAGTTGAAGATGGCCAAAGAGGCAAACAGAGCAAGTGCGCATACTCGATCCTGGAGCATCTCGTGGGCTGTCCTCCAGGCCCGCCAGAGTTTGCGGGCCTCTTGGTTCTTGGCATCGGTAGTTATGGCTTCCATTTTGTTGAGGTAGCGGGCGCAAGGAGCTCTTGACCTCTTGAAACTCCGCCGCCGAAGGTGATCGCAAAAACGAAAATGCGCTCGCCTTCAGTTTTCTACCAGTCGCGAATGATTCCAGATAAAATTCCAAGTGGAGTCAGAGTGCCAGCCTCGCTAGGCTCCACATGCATTCAGCACGGATTTTCTGTTATTCCACAATGCGTCCAATCCTGGTCCACCTGAACTGCCCTGTTCTGGACATTCAATGTGGGGTCGTGAACCACCAGCGGCTCAACCAGTCCGGGCGGGGAACGGAGCAGGGTGGGCCGCACGTGTGAATTGAACAGAACTCAGTATTGTTGCACGAAAAAAGAAAGCTCACACTCAACTGCCTGGTGAGTTGGGGGAAACCAGTTTGGGTAAACTGTCCTGCGGCAAGGTTTGGCAGCCTCTCACCGGAGACAGTTCATCCTCCGGCATACACCACTTGCAGCACTTCACTCGTTGGCTTACCATTGAATTCCCATCTTCCTTCCCCACGTTCATTCCTTGACACCGATTTACGGGTTTCGATCCTTTTTCCTAGGCAGCTTCGCCGCCGCCGCCGTCGAATCCAGTCATGGCTGAACCCACTACTCCCGTACCTGACACTGGTGCTCCTGCCAGCAAGCCGGCGAAACCTGACGAGGGCTTGTACAAGGAGAACTTGGAGAAAGCTGAGAAGGAACATGCCTCTGTCATGGCCGATTACGTTAGTTTGGCAGCGTCTCATTATCACCTGATCCCTCTTAGATCCCCCTGACTTGTCACCGATACTTACATGCATTTTTTGCTTTGGAATAGAATGCCATCAAGGCAAAGATCGACCTGGCCCAGCCCAGCAAAAACAAGGACACTCTAAACCCTACGCAGAAACGCCGCCAGGAGTTGATCACCCAAGCCAACGAAATCCGACAGAAGCAGGCCGGCGGCAAGACTGCTCGCACGAGCAAGCTGGACCAGATCAAACGCCTGGACGACCAGCTGCGAAGTCGTATTGCCGAACAGAAGAACGCCCGCGGCAAGGTTTCCTTCAAGAGCGCCGAGGATGTCGACCGGCAAATCGCTAGTCTCGACCAGCAGGTCAGCACCGGCATGATGAAGCTCGTCGATGAGAAGAAGGCCCTGGCGGAAATTTCGAACCTCAAGAAGCTGCGGAAGAACTTCGCCCAGTTTGACAACCAGCAGACCGAGATCGACGACCTGCGCACCAAGATCAAGGCTATCAAGGACACGATGGACGACCCCGAGCAGAAGGCACTCAGCGAGGAGTACAACAAGATCCAGGCTGAGATTGATACCATCAAGGCCGAGCAGGACGAGGCGTACAAGGGCCTGTCGAGCCTGCGGGACGAGCGCACCAGGCTGCAGAGCCTGCAACGGGAGAAGTTCGAAGTCATCCGCAAGATCAAGGACGAGTACTTCACGGCGAAGAAGGCCTTCTCAGACTACGAGTGGGAGGCCAAGAAGAAGGCGCGCGAACGGAGAAAGGCCGAGGAGCTCCGCAGGAACCAGGAGGCCAAGAAGGATCGCGCCCAGAAGATGCTTGCCGAAGCCAGCGACCCAGCCTACCTAGATGAGATCCGCCGCGCCAACAGCCTCATCCACTTCTTCGACCCGTCGGCCCCGGCGCCCGAGAAGACCCCACTCCTGGCGAACAGCGGGCTGGAGGCACATGCGACGAGGAAGGTCGATGACTCCGCCATGAAGGGCTTCAAGCTGGTGCGGAAGGAGGACCGCGAGGACGAGTATGCTCCCGCCGTAAAGAAGGGAAAGAAGGGCAAGAACAAGAAGGCCGCCGCCGACGCTGCTGCCAAGACGTTCAGCTGCCCGCCGTCCGTCATGGAGGACTGTGCTGCCATGGGCATCGACCCGCCCATGAGCGCTGCCGACGTGCCCGCCGTCCTCGAAAAGGTCAAGGCCAAGCTCGACCACTGGAAGGCTGACCAGGCGGCGCAGACCCAACGCGTACGTCCATCCTTTTTTGCTGCACTTTCTACCGTGTTTCGTAATCCCATCACGTGTGACTGTCTGATAATGACTAACGCTATACCGTTGCGGTCACTAGAACATCGACAAGGCCAAGAAGGAAATCGAGAAAATCGAGACGGAGGAGGCTGCCGCGGATGGCAGTGCTGGTGCCTCGAACGGCGTCAACGGCAAATCCGGTGAAGACGCCGCCGTCGCTGAGGTCGCCGGCGACCTGAAGAACGCTAGTGTGGAGGACAAAGACAAGGAGACTGCAGCGGAGGCGGAGGCAGCTACTGCCTAGGCCGTTCCCACGCTTTCCCAAGCCGAACACTGACCGAGACCATCTCCACTACTAAGATACTTAGTTTTTATTTTTTTTTTTTCGTTTCGTAACTCTTCGCACTTTTGCCGGTGACGGGGTAGGGGTTTCCAAAAGCAAGAGCAGAAGAAGGGGAAGCACAAAAGACCATTGACTTTCGGAGCCAGGACATGACTTTGCATATCATTCTGGGAGCGGGGGCACATGCTCGAAACAGGCAAAACCTACCTTACCCACCTTACCTAGGTATCTACAACCTTGGCAGCGTGTCGGCTGCGGGGAACATGATATATAGCAGCAAATCTATTGCCATTCTTCACCCCTTCCAAGCTCACGATGGCAGGAAAAGCTTCGGCCGTTGAGAGCCGAGGGAGACTCTCCAACCTTCTACAGCCGGCTCCGCGTTACGCAACTACTACTTAGTAGACAGTGCTCTTCAAACCGGGGTAGTTGTACGTTTGTCGAAGCGCGGATCAGACGGGCCTCCATTCCCCCGCCATGATAGGGACCTAAGCGTTGGCTGATACTGCCATGTCATGCCAAACTGACCAGACGATCCGGAACGGCTGGATTGCTGGCTGGCTGGCAGGCTCCCCGCATGTCATGCTTTTTTCTTGGGGGTTGGGCACTCATGTTGGGCATGAGAGCTTGGGAGCTCTGCCCTCTCAGCTTCCAGGGACGAGTCCCGAGCTGGAGCTTGCGCCCCTCTCACTGCAACCCTAGGACGGTAGGTTCGGTAGCTTTGCTTTTGGGGCGATCGATGCGCTGGTCCAATCCTAATTGTGCTCGGGCCGGAGGGGTGGTGTTGTTATCGTTGGACGGGTTTGCCGTTCGAGCGTAATATGGGCGGGCCTCGTTCGGTACGGGATCTTGGAGCGGTTTATTGGAGGAGTTTGAATTGGAGTGGGATGGATTGTAGCACATGAGCATTTGCAGCGAGTAGTAGTGAGCCTCATCTTGCAATCGGCAAGTGGAAAAGGAAGAAGACAGCTGCCAGATTGCTTGCCTACCATGGTGACAGATAGGAAGGAAAGGCAGTCTGCCTCGTGGGGGCGTTATGAGGTTATCATCGGATAGACTGTGTGTGCCTGCCACTCGACATGATAAGGCAAACATAAGGCCAATAAATTTGGTCAGGTGTCTCAGAGGTAGAGGGTCATTGGCGGTGCCACGTACTATATTGAAGTCAACGACCCTTTATGGCGAGACTGCACTACCTGGTAAGTACCTATGGATCTGGCTCACTGCCGAGTTGTGGTGTGGAGATATGGTGACAATCTTGATTCTTTTCCTAGCCCGGTCTGTAGGCTCTCTGTCAGAGAGCATAGACATCCGATATAACGTAGAAATGAGGACATGTAGATAAGACGAAAAAAGCATGAGAAACATGGAAAGATCAAAAGAAAGGTACCAGTCCATCCTTGAAAGCAAAATGCTGGTAACACGCCCCTCCGGACAAGTTCAAAGGGGTCTGATTGTTTCTGCAACAGACAAGCCCAAGATCCAAAGAAACTCTAGGCATCATGAGCGTCATTGAGGGGGAAAATTAGTATCCCGAAAAAAGAAGAAAAGATAGCGTAATAAAATCGACGAAAAGAAAGGGGGAGATGAGTGGTCAGAAAGCGGAGGAAGAGAGAAAATAGATGAGACAGGAAAGCCGCTGTCGTTCCGTTCGTTCCGTCCGGCCATGTACTTGACAAACAGGAAAGATCAGGAAAGAAATGAAGAGAAGAAGGGGTGACGACAAAGGACATATTAATCTCCCAGTCTAAGAAGCGAAATCAGGTTAAAAAAAAAACCTCAATCGAAAAAAGGTATCAAAAAAAGCAAAACAGACACTGCTTTCCCCGCGCGAGCGCTATGCAAAAGAACGATTTTTGTGCATGTGTTTTCGTCGTCCATCGGGCCGTGATATCGTGGTGGCATTTCCATCGCATCAGTCATTCATTACCTTGAGCAAAAGAAAACGAAAGAGAGAGCAAAAGGGCAAACGAGAAAAAAAAGTAGAGACTATGCTATAGTCACAAAAAACAAAGGAAAAGGCTCTGGGTGTATGTGAGGAGTGGTCCTGGTCGTCTTGGTCGGTACGACTGTAAGAAGAAAAGTAAGAAAAGACAAAAGAGAGTAGTAGGATGGAAAAAGGTGGTCTTGTCGGGATAATAGTGGTGGACGAACGACGTCAACGGAGAGATATACATAAAATCTCGTAGTAGATCTGTTTGTCTGTCTGCACCGGACAGACACCCCCCGTGCCTAGGTAGATAGACAGGTACCTATACTAGAACGTAGGACTTTTTTTTTATTTTTTTTATTTCGGTGGGCTAGTAAGGCGCCGGAGGGCCATAATACGCCGACGGCGGGTGCTGCGGCGGTGGTGGCCGGAACGCGTTCCTGAAGTGCGGCGCGGGCGTCCTCCTGTCCGGGCCCATCATGACCGGCGGCGGCGGCGGCGGCGTCCTCCTGTGCGCCGGGGGCAGCTCGTGGGCGGCCACGCTGGCGGAGGCGACGGTGGCCGGCCCCCGGCGGCCGGCCTTGCGCTGGCCGCCCAGTGCGCTCAGCGGCGGGTCCCGCACGGCCGGGTCCGAGTCCTCGGGCAGGGTGAGGTCGACGAGGCTGAAGAAGTACTGCAGCACCTCCGGGTAGCGCTGGACCGAGTTCTGCCAGTCCTCGTCGATGCCGCGCTTGAGCGTCGCCTGGGCCGCCGCGATCTCGTTCGGGTGTGGTGGCTGGTGGTAGTAGTGGTACGAATGCGTGGTGATCCGCTCCAGGTGCGCTGTGTGGGCTGATTTGCGCCGCTCGGTCAGGATGCGGAAGTACTCCAGGATGTAGTCTTGGGCGTGAGACCGCACCCACATCCTGGTGAGCGGTGATGGGAGCCTCGTATCAGCATATATGATCGGCATCCGATAGCAGGGACTGCCTAGGGCAGTACCAGTGGTGCTCGTGAAGGAGGAGGAGGAGGAGGTGGTGGCGGTGGCAATGGTGACGCCTGGCAAGAGGCAAAGACCTGGTTGTTTGCTGAAAGCCAGCGTCCTAGTGTTGGTGGACACAGGAGTTAGGAGGTGCCAAACATACCTGATTTCACTATATATCGAGTTCATCATCTTCATCTCGGCCTGCTTGACGGCTTGCTCCAGCCCTTTGGCCTCGCAATCACACTGCACCGTGGCCGGCGCCCGACATATCGCACAGTCCGGGTCCATCCTGATCACAGACTTTCGAGGCTTGTAGTCCCGGTAGTCCCGATAGTCTCGGTCCCGATAGTCTCGGTAGTCCCGGTAATCCTGATACTCTGTGGTATACATGGCTTAGCGTGGGGGCAAAAGCCACTAACAGGGGGATGGCAAAGAGGCCGGATGAGGGTCGTTGACCAAAAAATGGGTATTAAAACAACACACAGCAAACGAAAGACACAAATTTTATTAATACAAAGACGCTACTGAATCACACTTGCAAAGCGTGCGTCATGCTTCCTCCCGACCCAATACTGGTCCAGCCAGGAAGATGTGACTCAGGGAATAATGAAGTTGTTTGGTGACGGGCCGAAGCAGTCAGGCTGAGGTATCTCAGAAGGAGAGCCGGGAGGGAGAGGAGAGAGAAGAAAAGAACGGAAGGGAGAGAAGGAGGGAAGACCGAACGCTAAGCGGGGGGATAGGGCGAGAGATACGTGATATATTGGCTGACTTACCTCGTTAAGCAGAACTACCCGGTTGGCAACGTGGGATCGACGACAGACAGGCTGGATGGGGCAGTGGTATGAGAGAGGGAGAGAGGGAAAGAGAGACGATGGGGAAACCGGTCGAGGGCGGCTGCGAACTGCTGGTCCTGATGGTTCGTTCAGCCTGCAGGTTGAGAGAGGGCCCACGACACCCAGCTGGCTCTCTCTATCGCGTCGTTCCGCGCAGCGGCGTCGGAGCAAGAGATACTGAATGAGAGGATGGTGGAGTGGCAGATGGCAGGTGGCAGGTGGCGGCAGGTGGGATGAATGGAGGGATGGGCGGGCGGACGCTCGTAGTCGGAAAAACAGCCAGCACCACAACCGTCGAGTAGGAAGACGACGAGGGCAGGCCGAGGGCTCTCTATGGTCGGAGACGGTACGGCGGCAGCAGCAGCAGGAGTAGAGGGAGGAGGAGGGAGAGGGCGGGAATGGAGACAGCGACGAGGTCGAAAGAGAAAAGAGAGGGTTGGAGCTTTTTCTCAGTGGCAGAACCGAAGCAGGAAGCAGCAAGGCAATGTGGGCTTAACCACGTTTAGTCTGGGTCTGTTGTCGTGGCTCGAATTGTGCGGTGCTCTTTTTCGCCGTTGTTGGAGTCGGACATGTCATGCAAGGAGCTCCTGCAGCAGCCCAATCCGAAGCTGTGTCGTCTCCTCTCTCATGACCTTGCTCTCCTCAGCAGCCCAGTTACCCTTCCTCGCCGATGTGACCGTACGCACCAATTACTCGCAGGCCCCCTCCAGAAAAAGGAACAAGAGAGGGGGTGAACAGTGACTGTGCGGTGGGGCTTCGGAGAGACACGCAGTACTGTTTGGCAGGAGAGACAAGAAGACGACTGGCACTGGCTGCTGGCTGGCTGGATGGCCTGGGTCCACGCACGGAGAGAGACGGATTTGTGTGTGGTATGCACGGAATATGCGAGAGAAAAAAATAATAGGGCGAGACGAAAAAGCGCTGACACTGAGGAGGAGAAAGAGCCTGACAATGACAGGCGGGTGTGTTGTTATGTAAAGTCAGCCCCAAAAAAGGGAGCCCACCCACTAGATACCACCTAGCTCCGAGTCCGGGGGCTCTGTTTGGACGGACGAGTAGGCAGGCTGCCGTTATTAGCAAATAAGGAAGAAAACAGATAATAAGAAAACTGTTGGGTTTGCTGTCCAGTAGCCCGCAATCCTGCAGATGGTGATGCACGAGAGGAAGAAAGTGCAAAAACCCAGATTGGGGCGGAGGACGGATGGAGAGGCGACTCCGCATGTAAGTAATATCTGAGGGGGCCTAGCCTAGACGGGCAGGGAGCCAGCACCCAGTCTTCCACCAGGGGACCGAGAGCCTCGGAGCACAGGCAAGGATACAAGGATGAAAGAGACAGCGATGGAAAGACGAAGGGCTTGAAAGCACCAGACTTTCCTTGACGACGGCGGCCAGATCAAAGCGTCCGCGTTACGAAAGAGGGGCGGCGACCGGGGTCGGTGCCCGTGACATTCCGGGGCAAGAGATTTTTTCTTCCCCTTTCGATCTCACACAACGAGTGAGCTTGGAGGCGAGAAAGAGAGAGGGGGAACGAGAAATTGTGTGTGACGGCCCTCGAATTGGGCCACGAGGGCGGGACGAATGAAACGACGAGCACCAAAAGTCGGTTGATGGGGGACCAGGGCCCTGTTCGTGTCTTGTGAGGGAATATCCCACCAACCACTTACACCGCAACTTTCAGGTGCAAGGAGGACCAGGGCTGCAGAGCTGCAGAGCTGCAGACTTTTGGAGGCAGGCCAGGGCCGTATGTACAGAGAGGAGCTGCTGCAGTGAGCAACCAGGCGATGCACCGTGCATCCATGCCCGACGGCGCGAGATGTGACATCTTAAGTCTTGTCAGGTCCAGTGCGATAGGTGCTGCACTTGTGGCCGCATTGCGATGGAGATCTTGAGCCGGTCGCCGATCCCTCTCACGTTAAGGTCTTTCTGGTCTCCTAATCCTAAACTAGGAGGGCAAGCGGTGGGAACGGTAGAGATGTGTTGGGATTGTAGTAATAATGATATAAATGTCGACTTGGGAAGAACCAGAGCCTCGCCATCAATCGACGTTGGATTGTAGGATTGTAGGTGTAGTGAGGTGGGTGTCCGTGATGCCTGACTGCCTGATGAAGCTGCCACTGCGAATTTCTTCGTTCGGGGAAGGGGTAGATTCGCAAGATCCCTGTCACTTCGATTTCAGCCCTTGTTTCTCCTCCCATTTTTGCTGAATCTTCAATTCAACACTAAAATGATATCTCTTGTCAGATTGACCCATGGAAATCTTCGAGAACGCCACGGATTTCCTTGTTGAGAGCCTCGTTCCTCAGAGCCTCACAGCACCACTTTGGAGCGAGGGCTGACTGTTGGCAAGGTCAGATCCGGTTGGGTGGACAGGGGCTGGGGGGTACAAGCTCCGAGCTATCCAAACGTCCCACAAAATTTTCGATGTTATCTTATCATCAGGTGAACCTTGTCCCAAAATTTGATGAATGCTTTTGCGACAAGCTGGTCGGACTTCATCAACCAGGAGCATTTATCATAGTTCGACTTCCATCACACCCGCTCGACGATGGCACCTCGGTGCGCGAGATCAGCACATCTAACTCTTCCTTTTCTGTATCCATTGATATATCGGACGCACTCGCCGCATTGCCAGAAGCTGTCCAATACCTTCTCTCAAGTCCGTAACCACATTACCGAGACCCCGAGCCCCGAGACATCAACGCGACTTAACCCATCACCTGACGATTTCGCCGGTGCAAGCTTCGTCGACAAAACGAAACTTTCTCTCCATGCTGGAGAAGGAGGCGCTGGGTGTATCTCGTTTCTGAGGGAAGCTTTCGTCCAAGAGGGTCCCGCCAACGGTGGTGACGGCGGCCATGGCGGCAACATCTACATCCAGGCCGTTCACGGGGAGACGTCGCTTCACAAGCTAGCACGTATGAGGACCGTGCGGGCCGGGCGCGGGAAGAGTGGGAGGGGGAAATCCAAGTCGGGACAAAGGGGTGAGGATATCGTTCTCACCGTGCCAGTGGGTACCGTGGTCAGGGAGCTGGAACGTCAAGACCCGGAGGCTGAGGAGAGGCTCCTAGCCAGAGCCCTGCGTCGCCGCGAGAAGGCAGCCGCCGCCGCCGCCGCCGCCGCCGCTGCTGCTGCCGCCGCTTCCGCTGAAGTTGAATCTGCCTCCGAAGACGGACAAGCTCCCGAAGACGCCCCTCCCCATGCTCCTCTTTTCGAGGAGCCTCCCGTCGAGGACCCCTTTCGCCATAAGTGGGTCTTATACCCCGGAATGTCTTCCTCAGAAGCGAAGAGGATAGAGCTGCCACGACTGCCTAGAAGGACACCTATTTTTTTCCCACCTAAGGGCCCAGTCGAACTAGACCTCTCCAGGCCGACTCCGAGGCCTATTCTCCTGGCTCCTGGGGGGATTGGTGGTCTAGGTAACCCACACTTTGTGGGAAAAGATACCCCTCGACCGCTTTTTGCTACCAGGGGCGATCGGGCTATGTCGATGACGATTGAGCTGGAACTGAAGTTGTTGGCGGACGTTGGGCTAGTTGGTCTGCCGAACGCTGGGAAGAGCACGCTGATCCGCGCCATGACGAATAGCAGGTCCCGCATCGGATCGTGGGCTTTCACCACCCTGAAGCCTAACATTGGGACTGTTGTGCTGGACAATAACAAGGGCAGGCCGTTGGTCTACAGCACTACTCGTCGACGGCGCGACGACGAAGATATGCCTTACGGCTTCGAAGACGAAGACGACACCGAGGTTGTGCAGCGAACTCGGTTCACGATCGCAGACATTCCCGGACTGATCGAAGGGGCCCACATGGATAAGGGACTCGGGATGGCATTCCTGCGCCACGTAGAGCGAGCCGGAGTGCTGGCCTTTGTCGTTGACCTCAGTGCTGGGAACGCAGTGAAAGCATTGAACGCGCTGTGGCATGAGGTTGGCATGTACGCTCAGATGCGGGAAGACGAGGAGAGCGATCGCGAGAGGGATGCGCGCATCAACTGGGGCCCCGAGGCCGAGGATGGGAGTGGAGGTGTCACATGGCAGATAGGGAATGGGAATTCAGTGATGGCTGAGTACCCTCCTACCCCGTCCGAAAATGTGTCCGGCCTTCACATAGCGGGAAAACCATGGTTCGTGGTCGCGACAAAGGGGGACCTACCCAACACCCAAGAGAACTTTCACGAACTCAGGGAGTACCTCTCGACTATCACGAGGGGGGATGCGCCTCATCCCAGTGGCGTCGAAGGCGCATGGACGAAGGACTGCGCGGCGATACCCGTGAGCGCCATTAACGGCCATGGAATCGACAGAATAGTTCACTGGACGGTGGGACTGCTGGATGAGTGAAGGCCAGGCGGCCAGTAAAGGCGATGCGCTACTCACATCCAAAAATAAATAATCTTCGTCTAGCCGTCCTTCTCTGTTGATATCGGCATGATCCGGCAGATTCTAGTAGCCTAGTAGAGTGAGGGTTGGCGCTGGAGCGCTTCAGGGGTCCAGGGGGTCGCCAAGTCAACTATGCACTCGGGGAAGTGGGGTCCTGAGAATGCAACGAAGGGGGTTCCAATCGTCCAATGAAATCATGCGGGGCTCTGCAAGCTTCCCCCAGATTGAGCTCCAAACGTCAACTTTTTTTTTTTTTCGGTTGACTTTTTCACAGCAGAAAGCTTTGCTGATGCAGTTCACCTCCTCTGCTCCATTGCTTTCTGCTCTACTGTCGAGGCCCCTTTTCACCGATCACCTGAGCTACATCATAATGGCGAAGAAGAAGTTCCGGGTAAGACTCCGCGTCGCAATGCTTATTTCAAACTGCCCGTGAGGTTCTTTATACTGACACACGCACGATAATCATCATCATCATCAGAAAGGAGGGAAAGGCGGCGGCCGGCCAGGCGAGCATTTTGACGGCGTCCGTCGCGCAGACACTGCGACCAACAACCGATACAACTCTTATCCGTCTATCGCCAAGGAGAACGAGAAACTGCAGCACTTCTACAACAGCCTCCTCGCCCTACCCGATGAGGAGCGCGAGAGCTTCTGGGCCGCGCTGAGGCGCGAGCTGCCTAATAGTTTCCGATTCTGTGGCTCCAAGGGCCATGCGCTCGAAGTTATGAAGCTCATGCAGACAAGATACTTCCCCCAGATCTCCGAGATCACACACCTGAACGGGCAACAGGTCGAGCCCCCGCAGCCGGTCGAGTGGTATCCGGACTCGCTTGCCTGGTGGATGACCACCCCGAAGAACGTCATCCGCAAATTCCCGCCCTTCGCCGCATTCCAGAAATTCCTCGTCTCTGAGACTACCGTCGGTAACATCAGCAGACAGGAGGTCGTGAGCATGATCCCGCCGCTCCTCCTGGATGTCCAGCCCGGCATGGCGGTGTTGGACATGTGCGCAGCCCCGGGGAGCAAGGCCGCCCAGCTACTGGAGATGATCCACGTTGGTGAAGAAGGTCGCATCAGCAGGTTCCTGAAGAAGGTCACCGCGACAAATGACGGCGGTGCTGCCGTCGACAGCGCCGAGGATGAAGATGCCGATCTTGCTGCCGATCCGAGTGACCAGGGGCGGGCCACTGGCCTCCTCGTGGCGAACGACGCAGACTACAAGCGGAGCCACATGCTGATCCACCAACTGAAGCGGCTGGCATCGCCAAACATGATTGTCACCAATCACGATGCCACTCTTTACCCTGGGCTCCGACTCCCCTCGGATGATCCTAATAGGGGTAACTATCTCAAGTTTGATCGCATCCTTGCTGATGTCCCCTGCTCCGGAGACGGCACATTCCGAAAGAACGTCAACCTTTGGAAAGATTGGCAGCCCGGGAACGCTCTCGGCCTGCACGCCATCCAAACACGGATTCTCGTGCGGGCGCTCCAACTACTCAAGTTTGGCGGTAAGGTTGTCTACTCCACCTGCAGCATGAACCCGGTTGAGAACGAGGCTGTGGTTGCGACGGCCATTGAGCGCTGTGGCGGCTCAGATGCCATTGAGATCATCGACTGCAGCGATCAGCTGCCCAAGCTCAAGCGGGTTCCGGGTCTCAAGCAATGGAAGATCATGGACAAGGCTCAGAGGATATGGAACAGCTGGGAAGACGTCGAGGGGTTTGCCAAAACAAAAGACGACGGCCTGGTTCCGGGACGTCTGACGCAGCAGATGTTCCCCCGGACCGGCGATGCTGCTGCCCTGCCCCTGGAGCGGTGTATGAGGGTCTACCCGCACCTCCAGGATACGGGCGCATTCTTCATCACCGTGTTGCAGAAGAAATCGGATTTCCGAGCAAAGCCGGAGGATCAAGCGCCCAACAACGAGGTCAATGCTAAGAAGACGGGGAGCAAGCCTTCGTCCGACAGTCAGGCCACCAGCAGCACTACTCCGGCTACCATTGGAACTCCGATCGATGTTAAAGCAGAGAACGGAGACAGCCAAGGGAACAAGCGGCCTCGAGGGGACGGAGAGGAGGATGATGATAACGCTTCACAAAAGAAGCTGAAGACGGAAGAGAGCGAAGCTACCGAGCCGGTCGATGTTGTCAAGATCGAAGAGACAGCCGTCAAAATCGAAGAGACAGACAGCCCAGCCCCCACCAGCGACTCCAAGCCCGCGAACGGGCCGCCGCCCAAGAAGAAGCCCAATGGGCCCTACGAAGAACCCTTCAAGTACCTACCAAGCGACCACGCGGTGATCAAGCTGGTCAAGAGCTTCTACAACCTCTCGGACCGCTTCCCCCTGGACCGCTTCATGGTCCGCAACGCGCTCGGCGAGCCCGCAAAGGCGATCTACTACACCAGCCAGCTGGTGCGGGACGTGCTCGTGGCCAACGAGGGACGCGGCGTCCGCTTCGTGCACGGCGGCGTCAAGATGTTCATGAAGCAGGACGCGCCCTCGGCCGAGATCTGCGGCTGGCGCATCCAGTCCGAGGGCATCCAGCTCGTGCACGGCTACGTCGGGCCGGAGCGGGTGATCGTCCTGCGCTCCAAGCGGACGCTGCGCAGGCTGCTCGTCGAGATGTTCCCGAAGCTGGCGGACGGCGGGTGGGAGGACCTGGGCGAGATCGGCGAGGCCGCGAGGGACATACCCATGGGCTGCTGCGTGCTGCGCGTGGAGCCCAACCGGGAGGAGGACGAACCGGACAGCGGCAAGATGGAGCGCATGGCGCTACCGCTATGGAAGAGCTTCCACTCGGTGAACCTCATGCTGCCCAAGGAGGACCGCGCGGCCATGCTGCTGCGCATCTTTGACGAGACGTCTGCGCTGGTCAATACCGGGTTGCAAAGGGACGCCCCGAAGGCGGAGGCGGAGGCGGAGACTGAGGTCAAGATGGAGGAGACTGAGGTCAAGGCGGAGGCGGAGGAGGCCGAGGTTAAGGTTGAGGATGCCGAAGTCAAGGTGGAGGAGGAGAACGGTGAGGCTGCGGATGTCGCACTTGCTGTGCCCACCGATGCGCAGGGTACTAGTGAGGCGGTTTCGGCATCTGACGACAAGATGGAAATCGACGGCGGGCTGGCTCTCGCCGGGACGTAGGAACTCCCAGGGGATGTGCCAAGGGTCTAAAAGATAGGTTGGCGGCTTATATGGGTTAGGTGTCTGTACACTAGATTAGGTATACGGGATTTCACTTATCTGCGCTCTCTTCTGGGACGTTGCATTTTTGCGAGACTTAAAATCATATTTCTACTTCGCGTGCTCTGCCATCTTCTGTTCATATCGCTCCGTCGCGACGTCTTTGAGGAGGACCATTAGAGTGACCACTGGAGTGTACTCATTCTCGAAAGTACCAACCAGCTTGTCCCCCTATGCTCACCACCATCTGGTCTGCATTCATAGTATGTTGTTGGATTGGATTGCGGTCATCTGGGGTCATCGATTCATACCCACCCAAGAGCTGATCTGAGGAGCAGGCTGCCGTTGGCTTACCACGTGCAGTATCTGGTAGCATCAAAATGGTCAAGATACACGGTGTACGGTGAAGAATTCGTAGTGGGATCATGGTGTTTTTGGTGATACGCAATCCCGGACAATGGGATCGCGGCCGGAAACAAGGAGTGAACTACATGTAGATATACAAATCGCGTCGATGAGACGCCTGGTTGTGCCCCAGCATGGGGATCTTTTGAAAACCGGTCGCCTTTTGTCCCCTTCCATCTCGTAAGTAGACTGGACTGGGCCGTCCCTTTGGCCAGAACCCCAGCGGCAAAACAACTTCCGAAGCCGATTCTATTTCCTTCCCTAAGCAGAAAACTTCCAATGCGTCCCTGTTGTC
Organism: Ophioceras dolichostomum; assembly: GCA_003049485.1. NCBI lineage: Eukaryota > Fungi > Ascomycota > Sordariomycetes > Magnaporthales > Ophioceraceae > Ophioceras > Ophioceras dolichostomum. The sequence continues at coordinate 107,674 of PYST01000004.1, read as the reverse complement.
CGAATCTGAGGCAACGGGGGAAAACAAGACCAAATGTAAAACAAGAGGGTGTAAGATAGGGCGTAACCAAGACGATTGATTGTTGCTTGTAAAAACACATGACTGGAGGTAGGCGAACAAACTCTGCAGGATTTAGCTGATGAAGCAGAGCGCGCCGAGTCCAAGGTAGAAGACAAAGAGCGGATAGACGGCCAAGCCGACTCTGTTATGGACAACGCCGCTCCCGCCTAGGATGCTAACGCCGGCGGCCATGGCCCAGCCCACGAGGGCGATGTAAACTGGGATGCGGGCGATCCAGTATAGGTGGAAGGCCGAGAGCAGCGAGGCGATGACGAGCGGGAAGAGCGTGTAGCCGATGATGCAGACGCTCTGCGCGAAGGATCTGTTTATTTTGTGTAATGGTTTTTGATTAGGCCAGGGAGATTGATAAGAGCGAGAGGGAGGGAGGGGGAGACCGAGACCGAGACCGAGACCGAGAGCGAAAGCGAGAGCGAAGGCAGTGGCGAACTGGATGGGGGAAAAGAGAGGACTCGGATTGCACACTCACATATTACCACCCAAAAGCTTCAGCTGCAGCGTAACAACCGCCTCCCCAATCCAAACCATAGCAAACACCCCACTAAAGACCGCGTTCTTCTGCTCGCTCGTGTGGTTGAAGCTCAGCAGCAGGCTCAGCAGCAGGCAGAAGATCAGGGGTCCCCAGAGGTCCCAGTCCCTCAGCCCCGGCGTCATGTTGTTCCGGCTGAGCAGCGTCTCCGGGTCCATGACCCTGCCCGCCAGGCCCGCGAGCTCGTCGCGCGTGCCCGATATGCCGGCGGACCGGATGTTGGCGTACGCGCCGCGCAGCCCTTCGGCCGACTCAAACATGGTGCCGCCGAAGAGGTAGCGCGGGTAGAGAACCTCGCGCATCTTGCTCCACACGGCCAGCAGGTCGCGCCGGAGCGTGTCCCACACGGACTCGTCGATCGTGTTCTGCGCCGCCGCCCGGTCCTCGCCTGGTATTCGGGAGGTGAGGTAGTTCTCGGTGAGACCGCCGCCGCCACCGCCCCGGGAGCGGGAGGATGATGATGACGGTCCGGCGCCACCCGAGCCCGAGCCCGAGCCCGAGCCGGTTGCGCCGCCGATGTTGCCGGTCAGGGGGGCGCGGGAGGACTGCGTGGTCAGTGGGTCGTCGAAGTCGTTGAGATCAGCTGTTGTTGTTGAGAAAACGAGCCGATTAGTATCGAGATATTCTGTTTTTGAAAGCTAGGTGTGGTAGACAAGTAGTAGAGAAGATCGCAATTGCAGGTTCTGATCTCTACTCATCTCTGGGAGGTAAGTTGGTAGCAGCTCACCATCATCAGGATCTATCAAGTCGTCGTCATCAACCTGAGGCGCCTGATCGTAACCCTTGCGGCTTGAGGACGCCATCTTCGAAACGGCGCTATTGAAGAAGTCGGTGGAAATCCAGAAGCTATGAAAGATAGAGTCCAGCTGAGGATTTGTGCTCCCTTGATCGCCTGCGCGACAAGAATAGAAGATCGATATGCGTTGCAAGGCGTTGGACGGGGTCTTTCTGATGTTATGGAGTTCCAAGATCGAGAGATCCACGTTTCCTTAAGTTGGCTGTCAGGTGTGACGCCAGCCAGCAGCAACATCCCTGTGTGTTGCAAGGTCCAAGCTCCTATATTCCGGGACTAGGTGGGATCCACCAAGCCACAGTGTACAGGTGTGCCACACAACGCCACACCAACCAATTATACGACGTAACAAAACTGGCGAAGCTCCTCACATCTTCTTGTGGGCACATGAGGTATCCCGTTTCTTCTTTCAGCAGATTTTCTTTCAATCTGGACCTCTGTTTCTTGATATGCTATCGGCTACAACCATGATGGTAATGGGGAGCGGGGCCATCCCAAACCCAAGCTCTTCCCGATGTCCCCTTATTCTGTACAATATTATGTCTTACGTGGAGCTGGTTCTCCTTGCGCCCTTGGTATCATAACGAAATCGGGAATTCCACGCCTGCACAAAGAAACCCCCCCCCCCCCCCCCC
>PYST01000004.1:34420-105579 GCA_003049485.1 Ophioceras dolichostomum | reverse complement strand
CCCCCCCCCCCCCCCAAAAAAAAAAAAAAAAAAAAACTCTAATCTCTGACACAAAAGCCATATTATAATATCCTTCCTCTCGGTTACACGTACAAAGACACCTTCACACCCATCATACATATGCAGATCAGATACTCCGCAGTAAGCAAGCAATGTAGCTCACTTGGAAAGAAAGGCCAGGGAAGTAATCTTTGTTGAGTTTTCCTGGGATCATTTCCACATCGATCTGAAGTCGTGTGGCGAGCAGAAGGGGCTGCCCGCGGCCTCGGTCGTCGGAGGGGGGTCATCGCACGAGGCCGATACCGGACTGCTATCCCTCCACGTCTGCTCTCGGGATAGACCGTCAACGGCAGCGGTCTGCGGCGGAACGGAATAATGATGTGGATGGGCCGGTGGTGAGTATTGTTGCCATTGTTGGTGTTGTTGTTGTTGCCGCTGCTGCTGCAGCAAGAACAGGGCCTCAGCGGGGTTGCTGCTGGGGAGCTGCTCGGGAGACTGCGAGCCACCATGGTGCTGTTGCTCAGAGGATTGCTGCGCTGCCAGGGACCCCAGATGATGGTACGATGCCGACGACTGCGGCCACATGCCAGCTTGCTGGCTATACGGATAGGCCTCGTAAGATGCGCCAGCCCCGGCCGCCGTGCTCCATGCTTGTCCTCCGTAAGTGCGAGGAGGTTCGGCAGCGGGGTTGTACTGTGAGCCGTAAGGCGGTCTTCTAGACGAGGCGGAGGCGGAGACGGAGGCAGCAGCGGCGGCGGCGGCGGCAACCGCGGCAGTGGCGACAGAGACCGGCGCACTCACCCCGCCTGCTCCCTGCTGCGCCCAGCGCAGAGCGGCCTGGTTGTCAGGCCCCAGGTATGAAGAGGCGGCGGCGTTCGCTCCGGCAGCAGCTCCACGGTGATGAGGCTCCCACACGGGCAGACCATCCGGCGGCTGGGCCTCGCCCCTGGGCGTACCGCGTCCGTAGTTGGCTATGGTGCCGTTGATGCCCGCCAGCGCCCACGCAAAGACGGCGACGTCGCGGATGGACCGCATGAGCTGGTCGATGGGCGGGCCGCCGGCAGCCTTGACGCAATCCCGAAGCGGCATGTACTGTGGCATGAGCGGCGGGCGGAACGTGTGTAGTAGCTCCGGTTCAACCTGCGGCTGGATGACCTCCTGGCCCCAGGGCGCCGCGAAGAGGCCGTTCTCGACTGGGAGGAGCGGTGGGTGTGGCGCGGGGATGGGCGGCCTCGCCTTTCGCAGCACTACGACCAGGCCATCCGAGGTGCATGAGACGACGGCCTCCAGCTCGATACCCACTGGCGGAGCATCGGCGTTTGGCTCTGGCGGGCCGCCGCTACCCCTGCCGCCGCCCCTATCTTGGGTCCCGTCTCTATGAAACTGCGGTCTTCGCAGCTCACTGGGCGATGTTGGCGCGCAACCAGGCCTTGTTGGTTGGCAGGTGTTTTCGGATACAGCGCCGACATCGAGATCCACATCCATTTCTGAATCCTCCGCATCCATTGAGTCGTCCTCTTGTTTGATACTACTTTCTTCGTCGTCTTCTTCTTCTTCGCTCTCATCGTCATCATATTCCTCTTCGTCGTGCTCTTCTTCCTCCTCGTCGTCCATCGGGTCTGGCTCCCGGGGATCTCGATACCAGAATCTCAAGTAGGCAATCGAATCGTTTGCCTTGGCGCTCTCGAGGCATCTGACCGCCTCCGCGAGGCAGTTTTCTTGGATGCAGCGGTAGAAGCTCACGTTCTTGATCTCGTCGGGGCGGAGGCCGAGGATGGTGGAGACGGCGTTGGTGGCGAACATCACGACGAGTGAACGTGTGAAGCGGTTGAGGATCAGGGCTGCCCGGGGCTCCCGCTCCATCGGAGGCATCTTGAACTTGGGCGACAGGTGCTCGAGCATGTGGTAGCGCGGATCCCTCGGAGAACAGGAGAAGATTCTCCTGATCTGTGGTGCTTCTATGGCTCGCCCTAGTCGTTGGGGGACAGGAGGTGAACTCAATGTCAGCAAGGCCATCCAAGGTCATCAATCAGTCAGTCGCCAAGCATGGCGACGTTGATGAGAGGTCACAGTCGACGGCGACTCACTTTCGCTCTTGAGTCCCCTGCGATATATGCTCGTGCATGCTACCAGAACGTCATGGACGATGGTGAAGCAGCACTCGCAGCTCACCCACTGACCATCCCTCGCCTGAATTCGCGCATAGTGCAGGACGGCTGCCTTGTCGAGCAGGACGCCTCGGCTGTGGACCGATCGCGCAAACGGCACCTCGTCCGGGTGGAAGTATTCGAAGCATGACCTGCCCTGCACCTCTTCCGGTGAGTAGCCCAGGATGTCTACTATGGAGTCTGATGCGAATAGAATGTTGGCCTCCGGCGTGAGGTCTGACTCGTAGGTAGGGAAGTCAAGGATATTAGCTTTCTACGTCTCTTAATGCTAAATGCTTCCCAGTTGCGCATCGATGTACCAGACAGGCAAAGGCAGGTAGGTTGGCAAGTATGTAAGCTATAGGTCATCAGAAGCCTGAGACTCACTATGTATGGTCATAAATGTTTGCTCCATTGGGGGCGGGCGGCTGTTGTCGATCCAGGGCGAGGCGAGAGCAACAGCTACCGGTACGAAGAGAGGTGGGTGCAAAGCGAGGAGAAAGCCGTTGTACGTTTTTACTTCCTTCGTTTCCTTGGAAGCTTTGCCGATGACAACGGTTTCCACGAGCGCTCTACTGTGTAGGTCGAAGTCGGGAGAGAGACAGGCTTAACAGGGAGTTCCAGCTAGCGGAGAGCTCGGAGCGCCGCTACCAAATAGACGCCCGCTAGTAGAGGCGGACACATAAGCCGGCGCCGACTTGGTGGGTTTTTGAAACTGGGGTTGGACCGGTCTCCAGTGTGGTCTCGTTCCTGGGGAAGTTCTGGAGCTATGTGTCCGGCTTGCGACCAAGGTGAATCGTCTCCCGTTCACCTCTGAGTGTTCTGGAGGGTCGCTCTGTAAGCTGACCGGTCTGTCTGTGTTACGAACCCCCCGAAGGAGAGCGAGGGAGCTCCTCGGCTCCGTGCTTCGTAGGGGACAAACGGCGGATGCGCGTGCGCGTGTCTGTGTGCTTGTATCTTGTATGTCCGTTCGTCTGTATGTGTGCTCCCTTCGCCAACCGAGCCTGCGGGTTGTACACGGATCCTTGCCGTCACCTTGGGGGGTGATTCTGGAGTTCTGGACCGGTATACTAGGTCTCACACGTCCTGCCAGTGGCCAGTTTTGTGAGATGTCCCACGGCGGGCGGCGTCACCTCACGCGGGCTGCCGCTGCTGATGCTGCTTCACTCCTGCTCCTGCAGCGTCTGCAAAATATTCAGGAGACGGGGACCAGTCCGGTTGGATAGAGACACTTCCTTCTCTCCACCCGTTCGGCAAACGTCGTGGGGAGGTGAAAACACCGGTAGTTTTGAGGGAGGATGAAAAGATGGAAAGCAAAATGGGGCGGGAGGGAACGTTCCACAGCACGGCTGGGTCGAAGACGATCCAATTCAGCCCCGGCCGGGTCGATGTAGTGGCTTTTTCTTCTTGCGTTTTCCCTCCCCTCCTCAAGGACACAGGCTTCCTCCTACGATTCCGCGCAGTGAATCGTCGCAGCGGACCGGCGTCCGTGTTAGGCAGGAGTAAGATGCCTGACTGGAAGAGTGGAGCGGGGGGGGGGACAAGAGGGATAGAATTCTGTGATTGCGGGAGTAGTGATGCGATACAACGGAACTACATCCTACAACCTTTGGCTGGAGATGTGTGTGCGTATGTCTCTCTGGTGTCTGTCCGTCTGCCTGCCTGTCTCTGTTCTGTGTGTTTATTGTGTGTCCTCTGCTGTGCAAGTGTGAGGGGTCGAATCGGCCGTTGTTTCTTCGATGTTGTCGTTCAAAGGCCGTAGCGACCAAGTTGGTCAGTGGGAATGGCCCGGGTAGAAGCTGGAAGATGAAAGCTGGGCGATGGAAGATATCTGTGCCGGCAGGCGTCAGGACTTCCACAGAGTCGTATTCGCGCAGTTGATCAAACAACGAAGCTCCGGCTCCAGCTCCAGGTCCGGCTCCGGCTATTGTTGACCTTTGTAGATGCGTTGATGAGTTGATGGCCTGTTCTGCAGCAAGAGAATTTCACCATCGAGTATGGGAAAGTAAGAGTTTCTCGGCGACATCGACTGAAGGATCAAGACAAATATCTCGTCATTTCCAGTGCCGAGGACGGACACGGCATATTTTCCCATCAGGGACTGAAGTCGGCCTTATTATCCTGGACGGAAGGGGGTGGGAGGATCCCACAGATTTTGTATGTACTGCATACAATTCTGACGGAGCACACAAGGCGGACGGTGGAGGGCGGAGGGCGGAGGGCGGAGAGCAAAGAGGGAGGGTAGAGGGATATTGAGTGTTTATGTCAGTGGTGGTTGTTGATTTGTTGACGAGCATGAACCTAGTCAAACCACATGTCCACCCATCCCATCCACACACCCATCACGCATCACCCATCCCGAAAAGACGTGAAAGAGCGAGCACCAACCCATGTTCCTCACTCGCATGGCCATTCCTTATTCGAAGCCTTTTGCAGGCATTTGCAGGCCCTCGGAGGCACTTGCAGCGAGTTGCAGACAATTGCACACAAGCACGGGCAAGCAGGTCAGAAACAGGCATGAGCTCGCGCTGACCAGGTCTCATTCGTCAATTCCGGAGCTTGCATAACCGGCCGTCTTCGGGCAATTTTTTCAAGTGGACCACCTTCCGGAGCTGGATGGGGCATCTAAAATTCTAATCCCAGCACCCTAACAGCCTGGGCCTGGCTGAAAAAAAGAGGCACCTAACCAGTGGGAGTAAACTGGCCTGAGCATTGGCGGGGATGCCAATTGCATGGAGCATGGAGCATGGGAGCATGAACACAGCACACTGACAACCGCAGCGGGGAGGTAGCTGCTCAACCAAGCAACTCCTGTCTTGGGATGGAGGGCGGTTCTTGAAAAGGACGCTTTACCCCAAAAGAAGTTGTTTACGAGACTATTTGTGCTCTGTGGGACAGACAAAATTGCCAACATTACAATTACAACGTGATCACCAAGTGGTCAGCTCGTTGGTTTGGTTGGCAACTCAGAGCTCTGTCAGCGGTGCAGTCCTGAAGCTGCTCGTGACATGATGGAGCAAGGGGCAAGCGTCGATGCTCTCGATTCTCTCACGACAAGCTCTGATGAGCCGTGCCGTCGGGGATCCGTCGGCCGCAGTTGATGAGGCCAGACCGCGACACCGTGTTCGTCGAGTTCACGGCTCCTACAACTGTATCTTACGCTTTACCTCCTCGTACAAAAACAGGCAGACGGCGACGGAGCGAGGAGGCAGGAGAAAAATCACCAACAGACAAGCGGGAAAAGAGGAGACACGGCTCATGTTCGAATGAAGGGGCCGCCCAGCTGTGCTGTGCCTCTTTGATGTTCAGGGTTGTTCGTCGTCTGAGCCTCGCAACGAAGGCTCACACGTCTCACGCTTGTTGCTGAGATGCTTGATTGATACAATATCTCCGCCTGCTTCAGAACCTCAGGAGGCAAGCGCCCAAGTATTCCATCTGCCTCCCAGGATATCACAGCTACTCAGGACCTCGCAAATACAACAGCTCGTATCTACATTAGGAAAATATGAGCCGCCAATCTGATCCTCCTGACTAGCAGTGACTACCAACCTGGGTACCGAGGTAGGTAGTTATCTCAGAGCTCAGGTTTCTCAGGGCCTGGGCTTGAGCTTGGCTCCAGTTGAGCTCTGGTGGCTCCCCCGCCTGACAGCCTCTACCACAGTAGCTCTGACAATCACTGGTGGAACTTGGCCCTGACGAACTGGATCTGTTGCCAGGGTGCGCGCCCGTGAAAACGGAATGAGTTACAGCGACCCCTGGAAGCCTGGCTTGGGTTGCTTTCTCCCTTTGCTGAACGAGTGCAGATGCAGAGTATCGGCGTGGCGTCGTGTGATGCAACCAAACCCCTTCCAGTTCCAGCCCAGCTAGATGCTACTAGATGGCAGGCTAGATGGCAGGCGGCACAGGCGGGGCAGAGTTCAATGATACAGCATAACTGTGTGCGCCATATGGAATCATTGACGGAAGTTACCGACTTGCTCGCTATGCTGCTCGCCCTCGCTGGTGAACTTGTGAACCAGGTGAATCATGCTTTTGGGCCTCATCCTCCTAATGAAGGATTGAGGAGAAGTGGTACGGACAAGAGTCGTACAGCAGAAGCTCAATATCAAACCGCTGCAGCGGTATGATTAGCATCACTCATGACCTCCAATCTCCTCGCTTGGCAGAGTGATGTTGGAAGGGGAGGTCGAGCTGGACACCGATTTGACAAGGTGACAGGCAAAGCTGAGCAACCATGTAGAAAACTTTCCAGCCCACATCTTCAAGCTTGGGATTCGCCAAGATCAACCACGCGTTTCCGTTCTGAGCTCCAAGGCTGGCGAGAAGAGCAAGGGCTGGGGCAAAAAACGTCAAAGCTCCCAAGCACCCAGGTCTCGATCCCATCGACTCTGGCGATGCGGTGGCCATCGGGGCGCTCTCATTGGTCGCTCCTTGGATCCCACAGCACAGACGCACAGCTTTCCCACCTCTTCAAGAACAGATGTGTCAAATCTCATCTTTCGGACCCAAATTCGCATCAATATGTTCTAGCGCTGAAGCAAGCACTCACGCACGGGAAACTGGGTGGCCCTCGCGCCAGAAACATCCACTGCATTCCTGCCGTCATCCCACGCTGGGCCATCTTGGCGTCACTCAAACACACCTTTTGACAGCCCCTTATGCCCAATCAGGCTCAGAGCTAGTTACACCAACTTGAAGGCACCTCCGAACTTCAGTACTGGCACTATCAGTACCGTCCACGTTCAAATAATCCGGGTCCTACTCTCCAGCCAGTTTCAGGTCTCCGGCGATGAACAGGCCCAATGAAGGCGGTGTGCACAAATCTACGTCCAGCTGCAGTTGCGGCCTGCAGGATTGGGAATAGAGTCAACCGGATTTCTCTCCTCCACCCCTGCTCGTTCGCTCTTTTGGGGTGATCCCAGGCAGGTGATGAGAAGGGTCCCTGAACTACACGGACAAGCCAGCACTGAGGACTGAGCAGGATGGGCGGGGACGAGCTGCCGGTACCCGTTGCCGGCTACAACTACCGCATCCGAAGCCCCGGGCTCTTTCTCGTGTGCTAATGCGTCGCAGAAAAATAAACACACATGTCAACAACAGCTTTCGATGCCTCCCCCCTCCCCCAGCAGGCCCTAGTTATCTTACGAGGCAGACACACAGACAAATTCCTCGGCAGGATGGCCGTTGAGTCTGTCTGTGCCAGGGTTACGAGACGCGGAAGCCTAGCTGATCGCCGTGCCTCCATCAAAATTGCCAATTTTCCAGGCCGAGCTAGGAAAGTAGCTCGTAGGGATTCCATTCCGTTCATGGTCTCTTCGGTGTGCCCAGAAGGGAAGGGAAAGGAGGAATGAAATCCGGCCGGCAACTTTGGACAAGGCTGTAGCAAAACACGGGGAAATTTCAGAGTCCGTGAGACAAAAATGTTCAGCGATGTTGAAGCGCATGGGATTGATCAAGACAGACTGGAGCATAGCAGCTCGGTGCGGCAGCTTGCAACTTCGCATGCATAATTTGCTTCAAGATTAAGGCATCCCTGTGAGGGGCTGCTTGTAGGTCTCATCCACTAAATTCATCCATTCAACGGCGTCAAGACACCAGGCCGATGCCTCGAGTGACACATTTCGGAGACCCGGGGTGTCAGGACAGAGTGACTTTTAGGGGCCGGTCCCCCCGGCCATCGCTAAAGTGGGACGCGACATGATGGACAGCGACGCGTGCCCCACATTTGTACCGGCGGACTCGACGCGCCGCCGGTAGCTCTCGCCAAATTCCTGGCAACCTCTACCCCAAAGTCTGAACGACACCACATCACCAGGAACGATGCCCTCTGCAGACGGGCCCGACGAATGGGAGCTGCCGAGGCTACGTGCCTCTTTTTCTTTTGATGTCAGTGCTCACCTATTTCCCCTACAAAATCTCTTGTCGGTATCGCCGAAGCTCACTTTGCTCACTCACTGGCGGGCGGATCAACCAGGACGAGTCCCCTTACGTCTCGGAGGATGGAAACGACACCGGTACGAATCACCGCCCTCTGCCCCCTGTGCTCTCTCTTCCCTCCTTTCCCCCCTTTCCAGAACACGGAGTACTCGCCTAATCCGTCCGGCCCTGCAGAGTTCTTCGATGTGAAATTCTACCCCTACCGACCGGTCGGGGCGCCGCATATCTTCGCCGCTGTTAGTAAAAAGCATGTGAGTATCGGCATCCGGCTCCAAAAGGAGGCGGTGAGGAGCCGACCGTCCGTCCGACCGGCCAAGTCTGAAGGGCGGCGCGGGGTCATCTCGACGCATCATTGCTAAGACCCCCCTACCACGACGCCTTAGGCTGTTGTCTGTCGCGTGACCCCGTCCAATGAAAAGGATGTAAATCCTTGCGAGGTGATCCAGATTATCAGGGATGAAGATGTCAGTCCATACCATCTTACCATCTCCAGCTCTTCTATCCCCTCTTTGCTTTGCATTAGAAGAAATGTTCGCCTGTAAGGCTCAGCGCTGACTCCAAAGCTCCACCCGCAGCCTGATTCCTTGAATTGCTGCTGCTGCTGGACGAGGGATGCGGTCACCAAGGCGCCGTATCTCTGCGTTAGTGGCCGAGATGCCAAAGTCAAGGTCTACGACGTCGTGAAAGGCTCGCTGCACGCTGTAAGGATGTTTCCGTACCAGCCTCTTCTTGACTTTACGCCCACCAACAGAGAACGCAGCTGACAAGCGAGGACATGTATTACAGACTCTTGTAGGCCATGGAGGAGTAAGTGTTCTTGATCGACGGCCGCCTCCTCTCCCGTCGTGGCCCCCCTCCATTTGTTAAGCATTGCCCATTTCTAAATCTTGAACAGGAAATCAACGACTTAGCTACCAGCCCTGAGAACCCGTTGATTATAGCCTCCGCGTCTGAAGACACCACAGTCCGCATCTGGAGCCTTGACCCCGTCCACGCCGAGCAGCCCTGTGTTTGTATACTGGGAGGCGAAGGCCACTCGTGGAATCTGTTGAGCGTGGTAAGTGACCCCATATCCATTCCGTCCATCTCTGTCTGTTGCGGGGACAAAAGGAACCTCACTTTGGTGGATGCGTAGCATACAAGGCGACTGACCTGCTGCCCCCTCTAGGCGTTCCATGAAACCGGCAGATATGTCCTCTCCGCTGGTCATGACCAAACCGTCAACCTGGTGAGTTGAGAACCTATTAGTTCATTCCATCCCCACTAAAGACATCCCCTTCGACTCAGACTTGGCATGGGCTGATCCAATGCAATGGTAAAACAGTGGACTTTGCCAGACTTCCCGAATAAGCATGTCGAGAATCCAGTCGTCATTTACTACCCCCATTTCTCTACTTGCGAGATTCATACTAGCTTGGTTGACTGGTAAAGCTTGCCTTCGCCAGCCCTCCCCCTGGCCTCTTGCGTCGGCCTCTCTCATCCCCCGCTCTCTCCTTAGGCTAGCCCGAGAAGCAAGCAACGAGGACGGATCCTACTCGGGGCTCTTCAAAAAGCTAATCTTTCTACCTGCGCAGCGTCGCTTTCTTCGGCGACCTAATCATGTCCCGGGCCTGCCACGAGGACACCATCGTCCTCTGGCGGGTCGAGGGCTTCAGCTCGGACGACGAGCCGCCACCTGCCTCGGAGGCGCCTACGAACCACGACCCAGAACGGTTGACGCGCTCCTCGTTCGCGACGCTGGACAGCACCTGCTCGGCGCTCTACACCCGCCTCCTCCAGTTCTCGATCAAGGGCTGCGGCCCGCAGTTCTTCATGCGCTTCAGCGTGTTCCAGTCCAAGGGCCACAACCCGGTCCTCGCCTTTTGTAGCACAAACAGCAGGATCCACTTCTGGGACCTGGCCCGCCTGACGGGCTACCACCGGTACCTGGCCCTCGTGGACGCGGGCGACGGGGACGCGGGCCAGGGCCAGGGCCCCATCACCCGCCCCTCGTGGCTAGAGCCGATCCGCCATCGTAGGAAGGGGGGCGAGGCCACCGGCGGCGGCGGCACGAGCTCGTTCAGGTCGCTGAAGACTTCGGACGACTCGGGTCGCGGAGGAGGAGGAGAGAGGGAGCTGCGTAGGGGCGACTCGCCCAACACCGCTGCTGCTGCTGCTACGACCCGGCAACAGCAGCAACAGCAGCAGCAGCAGCAGCAAACCCCTCAGACACAGCCGCCGCACCCCGAGTTCAGCAAGGAGACCCTGGACCAGTGGGAGGGCCGCTACGGCATCGACGACCCACAGGGCCTGGTCCAGCCGCACAAGACGGAGCGGTTCAACACCAAGTTCGTGGGGAGGCAGGTCGCGTGGAGCCCGGATGGCGTGTGGTGCGTGGTCGTCGGCAGTAAGAACCTGGCGATCGTGCTGCAGCGCTGGCAGAGGGACGACGCGGCCCATGCTTCGGAGCGGAACACGCCTGCCAGATAAGAAGATGGATGAGGGAGGATGTGAGGTAAACTTCCGAGCGGACTTGGACCTACCCACCTGGCTTAGCGAGCGGCGTTTCTTTCACTTTATTAGGTGCCTAGGCTGGCTGGGTTGGTGTTTTTGTGTTTCGGTTACCCGGGTAGCGATGATGATTGTTCGCAGGAATAGGTTATCATAAACATTGCGCATATAGGTAGCGAGAAACAGGCTCAATAATAATCCGCATTATCTGTGACTTAGGTACCTCGGTGGGAGGTGTTGTTCACCGACCCCTGATGGGCAAGGAAGAAAACACAGGAAGGTCCATCACGCTGCTGCTCTCCTCGTCGTCCTCCGCGCCGAAATCATATTCATCTTCTTCTTCACCCATGCCGTCGTCACCAAAGCCACGACGACGACGACTTGGGTTCACAAACGCCTCCATCCACGGCTCGGCCTCCCCGCCATCCTCGATTATCCTCCTGAACTTCTGCCGAGCCCGCTCCCGCTCGGCGGCCCGCTGCGTCCTGCCCTCGTGCTCCTCCGCCTCGCTCGGGCCGGACGCGGGACGACGACGTCGTCCGGGCGTCGGCGTCGGCGTCGGCATCGCCAGGTCGCCCATGTACAGCGCCACCATGCCGCGAAGCCGCAGCAGCTCGTGGCTGGACGCGTAGGGGGACCCGCTGCCCATCAGGTCGTCCATGGCCTTGGCGACGTCGCGCATCTGCCGCAGGGCGTCGAGGCGGAGGGCGTCGCGGAGGCGGCGCTGTTCGGAGGCGACGGTTGCTGATGATGGTGATGATGATGATGGCGGCCTTGCGGCGCGGCGCCGCTGGTCGAGAGGGTTAGGGTTGTCCAATGCCATGGCGGAGGAGGAGGAGGAGGAGGTGTCTGAGTCGCCGCCGCCGCCGCCGCCGTCTAGCCGCATTGCGAAGTCGTCGTCGTCGTCGTCTCCGATCGCCGCGCCCCGGTTCTCGTCTGAGCCGACGGCGGCGGCGGCGGCTACGTCGGCGTCGAGCTGATGCAGAGCGCGACGGTGCTCCGCGTGCGTGTTGTACAGCTCGCAGCCGAACAAGGCGGGCCAGAAGTCCAGGGCCGACACGCTGAAGGGGTGGAACTTGTTGTAGGGGTACTGGACGATCAGCGTCATGAAGTACTCCCTCACCCGGGCCATGTTCTCGGCGCGGCCCCAGCGGCGAGGAAGGCGGCGGCGGCGGCGGCGGCGGCGGCGGTGGGTTGGAGGTCCAGGGGGGGAGACGGCCGCTTCGTCCTCTTCGGCATCGGAACCGACGTCGTCGTCGTCATCTGATGGGTCAGCAGCGTCGACTCCGGGCGCGTCTTGCTCTGATCGAGAGGTTGTTCTGTTCTTCTTCCTCTTCTCCAACTCCTCTTCCCCTTTGCGCATGAGAATCTCCGCGCCCACGGCCCAGTAGCTGTTCTGCCGCAGGTCGATGGGCTTGCCCCAGGCTTCAGAGCGGACCAGCAGGGCGAAGGCTCGCTTCGCCTGCGCGATGGCGCCTTCCTCCAGCGAGCGGTGCACAATGGCCGTCAGGACGCCGCGGTGCCTCTCCGCAGTGCGCAGGGCGGCCTCGGAGCGGCGCTGTCTCAGCCTCTCCTTCCTCGTCTGCTGGGCGGGGTCATCCTCGTCCCCCCCGTCTTCTTCATCCTCGTCCTCTCCACCAGCGTCTTCGTCGACATCCGTTTCCCCGGCAGAAGATGCGCCCGAGGAAAAGAAGCTGAGCGGCGTCCGGCTGCTCCCCCTCCGAGGTGGGGCAGGCAGTAAGTCTGGCGGCAGTGGCCTGTGGGGGAACTGAGGTACAGAGTCCGAGGGAAGCAGCTCTGCCTCAGGATGCCCGGCGACGCGCAGTTGGCGGAGCGTCGACGGCGTGTATGAGAGCGGGTTGATGGTGCCTGCGAGTTCGCCGCTGCGGCGATTCCGCGCTATGGCTCCCGCCGAGAACGGCGATGGGCTCGCAGAGGCCGCGCGCTTGCGCTTATTAGGGTTTGTTTGAGCCATGTCGGCATTGTACTCCAAGTCGTCGTCACGAAGTATGTCAATATTCAAGCCTGGTGATGACGATTGGGGACCAAATCACCCAACAGGTACTATTTGATCCGAAGATGCGTGCTCGATGACTAGGTACCTACAGTCCTCCCGATCTGACCTCATTCAATCACTGCCAGCTGTTATTCCTACAGTTTGGGCGATTTTCGTGGGTATCCCTTCCCGTAACTGTCGTGGTGGGAGTTTGTGATGGATGGTACGGTTATTGATCCGAGTTGTTTGATGAAGACTTGTCATAGCGGTGGTAAAATTAATACATTCGGCGGTACATCTATTATTAACCACTAGAATTTGGTAATAGGTGTGTAGGCCACTGAATTGTGGGTCGAGGGGATATCCAAATAGCGTTGTGGATATCCCGTTTAGCGGCGTCGAAAACATCTACCATCTATCTGCCTTTGTCTGTTAAATCTCTTGCCGGATAATGACACTTTTGTGCACTTCATAGTAGACAAAACTGTCCAACGCACGCATCGGCACGGGGCTGCTTTTACGGGTGGTGCTATACCCAAAGAAACCGCGAGACCAGCACAATCGAGGCGGCTCACAATTACTTCCACTTGGTCGCAGCATCAGAGCTTAGGCCAAAACATCCCGTGGGCCTGCATTCCCAAGAGCGCGACCATGCCTGGATGACTTCTAGCGGGCGGGGATGCGGAGCGGGGCCGCCGCGTTGTGGGGAATCGCAGGGCACGGAAAGGGGAGGCGCGCGGAATCTCTCGGTGAGCCGTGGAGCGAACCCCGGAACTTCTTTGCTGGCAGGTTGGGATGCCCGAGCGATGGACCTGGCGAATCGCCAGCGCGGTGCCCTCCAGCGGTACGAGCGAGCAGCAAGATCACGGCCCCCCTTGCTGCGTTATGTCACACACACAGAGCGCCTCGATGATGCCGCAGGCGGCGTCCCAAATCCTGAGAGAGAATCCTGGGGCTACAAAGCACCGCTTACCATAACCCCATCCGCTCGCCAGATCTAGAATACTATTGCGTTGCAGCTGCGGGCTTCCTCCGCCTGCCGCCCGCTCGCAAGTGGCTTCCCCCGGACGATAAGTGTTACGCCGCTGCGGCACAGCCTTGATTTATGCCGGGGGCACGGGGACACTTTCGGATTCGGGTGGCTCATCTCCTCGTCACGGTGTGTGCTGGGGTTTGGAGTTACTGTATTTGCTGCTATGCCGGCGCGTCCCCGCCCTTGCTGGCAGCAGGCTAGCATTTATGAGTTTGGCACCATGGCTTTCAGGTCGGAGGGCGTCGAATAATACGGAAGCAGAAAGGCCCGGGCGGGGGAAGGTGGGAAGATATAAGAGGCGCGGGGGGCTCTAATTGCATGTATGTGGCTTGCAGCTTCGTAGTAAGCAACCCGAGAGGGAGGTGAGAACACCACTCCCAGTGCATTTACCGCACCGGTACAGGGGAGCCGTTCAGCCAGGCCGGGTTGGATGTCTGGGAGGATCTGCATGGGGGCCCATTGAAAAACGAAGTGCGGCTTTTTGGCCGGGTGACAGATAGCTCAGCATATGGAATCAGTTGATCTCTGGCGGCTCTGGCGGCCGAGGGGGCACACCAAGACAGTAACGAATGTTATTTTTATAGGATAAAGACCGGCTTCATCTACCAACCACGTTTTACTATTCCCCCATCGATCGTACCAATAAGCACAGGCTTACAAAAGAACCAGCTTTCGTAATGTCCTGCCCCTATGCCTTCCTTTCTCCTTCCGCTTTAAGATCCAAACGCGCGGCCCAGGCCCCCCCTCTATCCCCTGTTCCAAGTCTTACCCCGTTCTCACAGTCCTCCAACGGACAATCCCCCAAGCCGGTCGCCTCCGGGGATGAGATGAGGTAGGGAAATATAGCTGGAGGTAAGGAGAGAAGAAGAAAAATAAACTGCAAGTTAGTCCATCGATTTCTTTTTTTGGTGTGCGGGAACAGCTCGTGAGCTTTGGAGAAAGTGGGACGCCAACTTTACGTACACCAAGAAACCGAAAGAGGCTCGGGTAGCGCGGGACATTGCCGTCCGACAGAAAAGTCCACCCCCTCTAGCGCCGACGCTGCTGCCCCCCCTGGACGCACGCGTCATGGTTGCGGGTGACGGGCGTGATGTTGGCGGTCAGAAGGCCGACCTCGGTGAGGGCCGCGCCGATCTGGCAGTTGCCCGCGCACATCCTGCCTTGGGTGTTGTACGCGGTCCTGCCCCTAACCGAGTACATGACCCGGCACACGCTGCACCTGTAGTAGCTGTAGCTGCACATGATGTCGAAATGGGGGAAGAGGAGCTTGTGATGTTTGCTGGAAAGCTGGTTGCGAAAGAGTTGGTTGGGTCGGTTAGGTGAGGAGTAGTCTGTAGATGAGGATGCTGTTGGATGATGAGGATGATGCTTTTTTTCCCCTCTGGATCTGGGAGCACAACCTCGGGACTTTATACCCAACGACGGGGGCAGGTTGGTGACGACCTGGCGAGACGGGTTTGGAGAGGTTGTTGGTTCGGCGGCCATTGGTGCCTGCCCGTTCAACGACGACCGTCGGTCTCGTCGATGTCGTCCTGGCTGGCGGCGGCCATGTCTCTCGCCTGCTTTGCTTGCCAGAGAATCCGGCCTGAACCAACGTCTGACAGATGCGTACGAGCGAGGGTACGATGGGAACTGGCTGAATGGCTTTGGAAGTCAACTGGTTCGGCCGTTGGTCATATCGACGTCGGGCGTTGGTCTCGTCGACGTCGAGCTGGTTGCGTCGATGCCACAGCTTGCTAGATGAGCCCGCCCGCTAGTGGCCGAAGCTGCCTTGAGGACGGAATCAATGCCTGACCAGAGACAGGCACAGCCCGCAATACGATGCCACACTCGCGATTCGAGGCCATGGCGAAGAGGTCGCCGGGCTCCGAGGGTTGGCCCGCGCCGGCTGTTGTTAGTCGCTGAGTCGGATGGGGAACACCGGGATATCGAGACCACCAGATGGCTTTGCGTGGGCCGGGATAGGTAGGATGTTGCCCCGGGGTGACTGCCACCTTCATACGAGGTTGTTGCCCTGGTTGAAGCCGAAGCATGGGCGATGGGTCGTTGCCTGGCGAAGATCTGGCAAGTACGAGCGCGGCCAAGTCGGCAGGAGGAATAAAGCTTTTGTAATATGTTCGGGGCCGTGCCAGAAACATTACAAGAAAGAAAGGAAAATAAAGGAAACGAGCCATAACAAGCTGGCCCTTAAACCAACAACCCTCCACCTGGCGCCCATGCCAGCCCAGCGACGGTGCCCAAGTTCCGCATGACTGACAATGGCCAAAGCAGTCGCTTCTGGTGCCTTACACGGCGTGGAAGGTGGTCCCCTCTGTAATGCTGTCGAGGCTGCCCCACTTCCCCGAAGAGCTCGCAGTGCTCAATTGAGCTTTTGTCACCAGCACCAAAGAGCAAGCAGGGTCAGTTACCAACGAACAAGCAGGGTCAGTTACCAACGAACCTATGTACTTTCTTAGAATCAGTGGAAACACACTGATTTCCTTCAGGTGGACTTTGATAGTGGCGAGGGAAATAGGGTGAATTCCGCTTATTTACACCTATCTCCCTTTCGTTCTTCTGTTGTACACTGCCAGAATCTGGCGAGGGGCGAGTTGACCATATCCAGGCAGCCAAGAGCGAACTTTGGTTCTATTTTGGCTATACTTTCCTTTCAAAATAGACCCATTGACCCTCGTCCGGCTTCTCTTCCAAGCTCTCCCACCTAGTACCGAGGCAGCGTTGTTACTTAAGTATCCCGATTAGGGGGGGGGGGAGAAGAGAGGCATAATACCGTGGAGGGAGAAATTTGCAGGTACGTTTGGAGGAGACTTACACTTTGCTTTGCACCATGGTGTCGACCAGGTTGAGCTCCGCCTTGGCGACTTCAATGACCTCCTCAATGAGTCCGCCGCCGATCTTGGCCTCAATCGTCTCGACCCTGAGTAGGTAGGTAGTCAGAGTACAGGTTCGTCAGCATTGGGTCTGCCCGTTGGCTTGGTGGGTGAGTGAAACACGACGGGACATTAAAGGAAGGAATGAAGCCATACTGTTCCGCGGTCAGTTGTGGTTCCGACTCCCACGTCTTTGTCTCCTCATTAGTGTCCTTCAGGACATCTTCGACTTTCCCATCGAAGATGCCGTCCCACTCCTCCTCCCGGATGTCCTTCTCTGGTGGCGAGTGCCGGATCAGGAAGATATCGCCCCCTCTCTCGACTGCCGTGGCAGTCCCGCCGTGGACATCGTCCGCCGTGGCTGCGGTCGCGAACCTTTTCAGGCCTGAGGCAAATTGCGGCCGCACCTTCTCGGCCCACTCGTTGTAGCCGGGCGGAACTTCGGCCTCGACAATTGCCATGCGGTGCTTCGTCAGCGCCTCGACGGATTGGCGGTAGGCAGAGTGCTCCGGCACCTCGGCCTGCAGCTTGTCGAGCGTGCTCTTGTAGAGGAACAGGAGGGTTGATCGCGGCGAGCCGTGAGTCCGCAGGCCCGCAAGGCCCGTCGGCGTGCCCACCTCCAGGTACCGAGCCGGCTTGACGCTCGCCAGTCGCTGTATCGTCCGTCTCATCGTGTCGGGGCGAGTCAATGGCTTAAATCTGGTGGGGGAGGTGTTGATGTTGTGTCCGCTCAGCGGGAATTCAAATCGCAGCCGTTCGATTCGATGGTCGACGATTCGCGGTGGGGACTTGGATTGGAATTGATCTCATCCGAGTGGTCCAAGCTCCCGTCCTTGATACCGAGATGGGCACGTGATGCCTCACATGGGGCCCTGAACTGAACTACTCCGATCGCCAAACCTTCAAGGCTCACTTTATTTATCGCTAAAAATTCATGTAGCTTTGGAAGGAGGACTTGATCGTGCTCGTCTACCTTTGCATAACACGATCGTCCTGATCGCACTGCGCAAACATGTTCCTTCCAGCGGCAAATCGCCCGCACTGGGTGGCTCCCTCCCTTCCACCCTCAACTCTTTCCTTCCCCTTCGATCAGCCCTGACGCCTATATAGGTTGGTTCTTCTCAACGTTGTTTGGAGCTTCCCGTGACTTCGGTGGCCGCTCCCATCTCAGTTCAATAATGTCATATCCTTGATGTTTGACATGTTTTCCCAAGGTTTTCTATCCAAGTTGCGGAAAGGCCGAGTGGCCTCAAGCCATATCCTTCACAAAAAGTGAGGGGCAAGAGCAACCTGGTACTGGCCTGTGTTTAACAGGCTGGCTCGTTTTCAATTTTTCTCTCCTCTTTTCAAGGTTTCCAACCGGCCCGGACTCGTTCGTCCAGTTTCCCAAGGCAGACAACATCTTTCCCCGGCGCTGCCTGCTCTTCTTATTTATTTTTCTTGGATATTGTCCAGCATCGTCTTAGAACGTGGGAAGTATCTTCAAGCAGTAAAGCCATACGATATCCCGGCTAGAACACCCATTCCGGCAGCTCCCCATAATCCACGATGTACCGCATGTCACTGCCCAACCCGCCCGTCCAGCGGCAGTCCCTGTCTCCCTCCGTCTACCATGGCAGCCAGACGGTCCGGGGAGAGCGCCCGGGAGCTGTCAGTCCTCCCCTTGGACAGCGGCGTCTAAACGTTCCCTCCATCTTTGCTGGTCTCTAGGAGAAGATCGACCCGCAAGACCTGCATGTGGATGATGAGGAGGATTACGTCTCAAACGAAGAGAACCAAGTGCCCGCTACGCGCCAGGCTATGGATCTTGGTCGCTCATCGACTACGGCGCCATCCAGCCAGCCTCCCCGTGAGATGGGACTAGGGATGCGCCCGCACCAGAACAACAGCTACCCAACTATTCAGCGCCACCCCGACGAGATCCCCGGCGGCGCCTACCAGCCAGCGGAACGCTCCCTGGTCTATGTCCATGCGGACCCTCCCACCTCACCGCGACTAGAGCCGTATCAGTTCTATTTTGGCAGCCCCTTCCAGTCGCTCGAGTCGCTGACTCTGAGGGGCGGCGAGCTCAAGACAAGAAACGTCTCGGCCCCGTGGACCATTGGCCACTCATCCAAGCACGGGGCGGAAATGGCCTCGTCTCACACGCTCCGGCCTGTCCGCAGCACCTCGTCGTCGTATCCGTCCGAGGGCATCCGCTCTCCCTGCCTTGTCACACCCCCGTCAGCCTCCACGCGTCGTCGGTGGTTCGCCTCTCTGACCCGCCTCAGCAGGTCTGGCGGTCGCCTCGCCTCGGTCTTTCGCTCGTCCTCGTCGTCTGCGGCTTTCCGCTCGGCCCGTGAGACGTCGACCAGGGCCACTCGAGCGGATACGGATACTAGTGTCACCACGATGGAGAGCCCGGTGGACGAGCATGAGAAGGGCCAAGACAGTCAGAATGAGACCGAGAATGATGAGGTCGTCATCGTGGCCCCAGCGCCATCGCCGGCCTCAACGCAGACCCCAGCATCGCCGGCAGCACCAGTAGCACCGGTAGCCTCGGCTCCACCACAGGAAGCGGCACCAGCTCTTACAGAGGCGACTCTCAAAGCCCACGACAATGGCACTGGAGACCAGGTGGTCGAACCAAGCATCCGCGAGAGCCTCTTCGACGAGCTTGAGACGGCCAACAGTCGGCCCGTCTCCCGCTTATCAACGCTGTCGGACAGGGCGGACGCCTCCATCGAGTGCCTCCCGCGGCAGTCCGAGGACCCAATGCTTGCCGACCAGGCCGACCCGCTCGATGAGAGGCATGTCAACATCAAGACATCCGAACCGAAACCTCCAAAGAGCCTCCTCGCCCGGCAGGAGGGGACCCGCCTGCGGGGCGGCGGCTGGGCCAGAAGGCTCCGGGAGAAGATCCACGCCTGCCGACTGGCCAGGTACTACCGCAAGAAGTTGCACAAGGAGACCTCCCCGGACGTCGACATCAGACAAGCGCGTGAGTGGAGACAGATGATGGGCCTGGAGAAGATCCCCTGGTGGCAGCCGTGGCGCTGGAACGCGTTCAAGGACGCCCAGTACCCACAGCCGGTGGGCACCGTTGATGCACCCAAACCCAGGAAGCCATGGGGAGTGAAGGAAGCACTGCCCAAGCCGCCTGGAATCCGGTCGCCGCTAACAGCTACGCCGACTCCAGAGCTCCTGTCGCCCCGAGCCCCGCCATTGCCCCCAGTGGCCCCGCCGTTGCCCCCAGTGCACGAGTGCGTCGACTCGGAAACCGCTACATCAGACACGTCTACGGAATCTACGGAATCTAGCCTCGACCTTCCAGCTAAGGGCACGCCCTTACATACATATACGCCTCGCAAGGGTTCTCTCCAAGACTCCCTCAAGTTTCCAGAGGGCGAGGCCGAGTCAGTCCCAGAGTCGTCGCCGCAAGACTCTGAGAGAACCGAGGAGGAGAAGAAGAAGCCCTCCGCGATCAGCCAGTCGACCGATGACGAGGCTCCACCGGACATGTCTGCGAAGGTGGCCGGGAAGCGGCCCGAGCGGGCGTTCAGGCTGCGGAGAGAGGAAAAGGAAGTTGAGAAGGACGAGACATGCGTGGGCGCGGCCGCGGGGGCTTCCGGCGAGCTGCCTCTCGAGACTGTGCCCGAGACGGACCAAGAGACGCAGTCACCACCGGACGACGAGAAATCCGAGAAAACCACCGACCAGCCATCGGAGGTGGATTCCAGCACAGAGACGCAGCCGGATGATGCACCGCCGGCCTCGTCACCGCCACGCCTACGACACGTGTCTGGTTCTGTGGGACCGGAGCGCGGGCCGGAGCAGGAATCAGAGCGGCGGGGACCAGATCCGTCGTCGGCCCCGGCGATTGATCTACTCTCAGACGAGGCAACGGGCGATGATTCCTCGCCTGACGAGTCAAGTTCGAGTTCGGAGTCAAGTTCGGGTGGTGAGCCCCCTCTACTTACCGCGGGGCCAGCCGCCAGCTCCAGTTCGGAGGAGACGCTGTGCCCCCCGTCGGCTCGGGTCGGCCTCCCTCCTGACCCTGTCAACGCGGCTGTGGCTGCCTGAGAGAGAGGAGGTAACATCATATGGAGTACAAGACGCAGTCATGGAAGGTCTCGGGGAGGGGGGAGCCTCAGCCTCGCTAGGGTGACGATATATTTCAAGCAGGTACCGACGACGATCATGCTGGCGAATGGGATGGGAGAATGCCGACATGTGTGTGTATGGGGAGAGGGGGTTCAGGATCCCACATTCAGGTTGAGGCACCAACAGGATGGACTGGATGAAGGGCCAGATGCCTGCAATGAGGAGGCACGGGGGCAGATTGCTTGTGCGGGAGGCGCTGGGCTCAGTATTACTCCTTTACCGTTTCTTTTCCCTTTTCGGTGTCGTCTTTCCAGCTACCCACCCACCAACTGCCGGCCATTACACTCAGTCTGGTTCGGGATGTTACGATGGATGGGGGCCACCGTTTTTTTTCTCGTTGTTTTTTGGGTTCTTGTTTTCTTCAATAAGAGGTATGATACTACAGTTTCGTTAATGAAGGGGGCTGTGAGTGGTGGTGGTAAGGTGGGTTGTATTCAGTTGCAGGCAGCTCATGTTAGGGTAGTAATCAGAATCAGCCAAACACATTCGCTGGAATAAATCGATCGATTCATCAACACACGATATGTAGTTGGGGTGAATCGATCGATGCAGATGCAGTTTGTCTCACCCGTTTAGGATCTCATGATCGTCCGTAACTCCCCTCCACTAACTTCTTGTCGCCCCCAAAAAGTCCAGATCATTTGGGAAAGAATGCAGCTCAGCCTTTCCTTATCGTCCCGGAAAGCTGTCAATTCAAAAAGCAACAATTCTTGTTGGCGGCGACAGCGTGCGTAGGTATCTATATCGACTGCACCACTGGCAATACTGCAACCCATTTGGGGCGGATGACATGCAAGACAACCCACGAGGGCAACGTCGACAACCGGTTCAGGCACGTCAGGTACGGCGGCCCCCACCAGCGATCGACTGCAGGGAGCTGGTTGCCCTGCCGCCGTTTCTCTGTGCCGCTAGCGGCCCGAACGACTTCCCCGGCTGATGGTCTTACGTTACATGTGTAGATGTCTTGAGATCTTTCGAGATTGGTGATTTGGGAGACTTGATTTACATAGAGCAGACATGCTTGAGGTTTGAGGCTGAGGCGGTTGAAAACGCGCACACGGTAAATGTCTGCTATTTCGTCCTGAGCCCCAAACAGCTAGGGGGGCTCAGTCATCGTACGGATCCCCCTTGCCGTTTTTATGTTCTTGCTCTTTACCCATCGTGTCGTACGGGTCTCCTGACTTCTGGTCGCCTTCGCGATGACTGCTGCCTCCCCGATTGTGGCCCCCTTGATGGTTCCCTTGATGGTTCTCCTGATGGTCCCCCTGATGATCCCCTTCCTCATGGCTCGTGTGCGGCTTAGCAACATGCAGCTCATCAGAGTGCAGCGCGACGCCAGCCTCAGCGGCGATAGCGTCGAGCGGGTCCCTCATCAGCATCATCGTCATGCAGTGGTTGATGTGCATGAGCGTGTTGTACCGCTTCTCGACGACCAACACTCTTCTTCCTCCTTCGCCATCGCCGTCTCCGCACACAGCCCCCTCCACACCCCTCGCGCACCGGGCAGACTCCCACATCTTGCGCCAGTAGTAGATGCAGTGCACGAGGTGCCACTCGTGCGTGGTGAAGAACCTCGCATTGTGCTCGCCAGCGCCGTGTCGTCGAGCCGCGTCCGGGAGTAGGCTGACTTCCTCCAGCGTCATGGGACGCGATCGGTTCCGGTCGTGCCAGTAGCCCCACGTGTTGCCCGTCGCGGGGTCCGGCTCGTTGGGGCCCAGGGACTCAAACTCGGCGGTGAGCTTTGCAGAGCGGCAGTGCGGCGGGAGCCATGCCGCCGCGAGGGAGTCGTAGATGCAGTCGTTGGCGCGGGCTTCTTCGAGGGTGTCGCCGCAGTTGCATGATAGAGACGGTTGTTGTTGGTGTCTTTGGGTCGGAGAGGGAAGGTGGGGTGATAGGAGGGAGAGGAGTCCGTATCCAGCCAGGACCGTGACGACGAGCCGCACCGTAATGACTGAGGCACTTCTTGCAACTGATGGCTTAGACCGTAGAATAGACAGCGACGGGTTCTCACCATCAAAGCTGCCAGACCTCCATTCTTCATCCCTAGATAGTCTGATATATACCGCATCTGCCGACCGTGTCCATGGCAGTAGTTTCGAAAACATGACGCCAGATTTCGAACACAGATCTTTCTGGCCTAGATGCTTTGTCCTCTGTGTGGTGAGGAAATACGGTTGGAGTCGATAATCGATGATCTTTGGATACTTGGACTGTTGAAAGGCGCTAGAAGCTTTAACAAAGTTACCTAGTTGACAGAAACTCCAGCCTTATGACGACGAAGTCTGCGTCTCATCGCTCTTCCACAGTACCTCTCTCCCTTTCCCCCACAGCGGCAACCTTGAGACTCGCATCTCCTGTCCTTAAGACTCCATCAAGATGCCGGCTGAAACCGACGGAGTCGGGAGAACCCATCGAGCCCCCCAATTTGCTCGGCGGCTTCGGATGCAGACTAAAGGTAGCCCTTGGCACCGCGTACTACTAGCCCGAGAAAAGGAAGCCGGTCTCACTTGCTCTACTGGGCATCGGTCCGCTGCACCGGCTAGGCCAGGTCACGGATGTGGTACGGCCGGCTCTGCTGTTGACGTGGCAGAGTTGTACCGGGCACGAAGCGGCCAGGTTGCACACCTGCGGTATCACTTACCAGCCGGCATCACAGATCGGCCTCCAGACAAAGGGGATGTTGCCGTCCACAGAGCAACATTCCAGCACTCGGGCCCGAGGCAGGAAAGATCTGTAGAAGATCTGTGGGGAACAGCGGTCGTCTCTTGTAACACAACCCCGCTGGCACTCCGGACTTTGTGCTTCCCTTTCGGGATCGAGACGTTTTACGAGTTGCCGTTTTCGGGACTTGCATGGGAGACTTACATGGAGCTTACAGAGAACCCACACGGAACGATGCTTCACGGATCGGGAGAGGTAGACAGTGAACACTCATTCCCAGAAGCATCACAGCAAACTACCGTCGGACAAGAACTTCATGGCCCTATCGCGTTGATCGAAAGAGCAATGTCAACGAGTGCTTGGTAACAAGGAGTGTGTCCAAGATTTCAGTAGTGTGCGTATCTGATACTCCATGTAGGTGCTACTCTCTGTCTGTGGTCGTTCTTCCACCGATCTGCCACTCCCCCAATATGCCCAACCGGGTACTTCCTTCCAGCTAGAACCAGCGAAGTCGTTTTCCAAAGCCCATTCTGCGTTTGACACATGATTTTTCGGAGACATGAGGCTTCGGAGATCTTGATAGTGGCGTCGTCTAAACTTGATCTCTCTTGGGGTAAAAGGGGATAGCCTCGGCCTCGGCATCGGCACCGCGCTTCGGGTAGAAGGGGATGGCTTCAGCTTCCGCCTCGGCGCCAGCCGCTCTCTTGGGATAGAACGGAATAGCTTCAGCTTCAGCTTCGGCCTCAGCTCCGCGCTTTGGGTAGAAAGGAATAGCTTCAGCCTCAGCATCAGCATCGGCGTCCCTCTTGGGATAGAAGGGAATAGCCTCCGCGTCCGCGTCGGCCCCGCGCTTCGGGTAGAACGGAATGGCCTCGGCCTCCGCATCGGCTCCTCTGACATCTGCACAGAGCACCAACAGTCAGTATCTGCAAGTAACTTGAAGCTTTAGGATGGTAGGAAGGGCCGTACTCAGAGGAGCGGCGGCAGCGAAGCCTACAGCCGCAGCAAGGATGAAGTACTGCGCACGCATGGTGAAGAGCTCGGTTGATCTTTGTCGAGGCTGTGGGTTTTGCTTTGATGTTAATAATCTAGATACGAAGGGCTTTCACTGCCTGAGGAAGAAGGTTGATGACAACACCCTCGAGCGGCTGTGGTAGGTCATCTGTCGTTATATAAGCTATCCGCGTTATTTTTACGGAAGCAGTCGATCCCGAAAACGCAGAAAGCATCACGCACCCTCCGGAGTCGGGGTTGGGGTTGGGGATCCAGTATCTCATGGCCGTCGATCGTCGGCCACCTCAAGACCGGGAAGCATTTCCTGTGACACCTGAAACATCACGACTTAGCACAAACCATCACTACTTACGGCGTCACGACGTCGATGTTTTCGTTGCTTGAAACACACACCATAGTACGGGCGCACCCGCACTCCTCTCATATACCGGACGTAGAGGATTGTAACCCTTAGACTGCATCTCCTGCGAAGATCGAACGGATCGGATGGCTCTCCCCGCTGCGGAATCATCTTCGTCGGGGCACGGGCAGAGGATTATGCGGTATAGGGTTACCATTGGAGGCCGCAAGCGTTGGTATACGGCAGTTTTCTACGCAGTGCAACTGAGCCAGGACGATGAGGGCATACCCGTCGGGGTGGACAGCAGGGAACGGGGTTCTCGTGATGGCTTATGGTGTAATCTCATCGAGAGAAGTAAAGTGTACGCGCGCGCTCATACGAGGGACTTGCTTGTTGAGCAGCTTGTATAAGCGTGGGCAGAAAGGGAGACTGTTCGCTACATAGGTAGGTAGGCAGGTTCAATGAACAGCCGTGTCCGTCCTGTCCAGTTGGGATATCAAGCTATTCCCCAGGAAAGCCAGTCAAATCTGTATCCTCACTTCCCTTCTCATTTCTATTTTATCACACTATCGTATTTCGTTCTCAATCAGTAGTGGCGATGATGGAGCAGCATGAGAGACTGT
The DNA here is from genome assembly GCA_003049485.1 of Ophioceras dolichostomum. NCBI lineage: Eukaryota > Fungi > Ascomycota > Sordariomycetes > Magnaporthales > Ophioceraceae > Ophioceras > Ophioceras dolichostomum. The sequence goes on along the minus strand of PYST01000004.1, from coordinate 80,325 downwards.
CTGTTGACTCGCAAGAACTCGTCCATGATGACGAAACCTCTTCGAGCGGTCGTGATGAGTTCGATGACCTAGAAAAGGCTCTGCTATCACCATCCGCTCGAAAAATGCCACCCAGCAAGGGCAAGATCTGGACACGACTGTTACTATGGGTGACAGTTGTGAATGTTGCACTATTCATTACCTCATGCATCTTGCTGATGAGGGCATCCTCAAAGCCCACCCCCAGTGACCAGGACCACTGGAAAGCAACATCATTCTACTGTAAGTAGGTAAGCAGTGTTCGTCATAGCAATGCTCGATGCTCTATTGCTTACGGAAAGATAAAAACAAAAACAAGCCCCGATCCTGGAACGCTTCGACATCCCCAAAACCACACTCGTCGTCAACGGCACCTTATACGACACAAACCCACCCTCAATCCTCCGCCAGCGCACGGGGAAGCAGGCCGACGACGAATGGCACCGCATCGGCGACCACGTCTGGCCCATCATCATCACCGCAGCCGACGTCCGCCGCCTCGGCAAGGACCCAAACCTGGCGGTCAAGATCCCCGAGGAGCTCGGCCACGGGCCGGACGCCTACATCGCGCAGACCGAGGTCTTCCACCACCTGCACTGCCTCGACATGCTCCGGCGGGAGGTGTCCTACGAGCACTACTACGAGCCCCAGGAGGGCGCCCGGCCCGGAGGGATGCGGCACCAGGCCCACATCGGCCACTGCTTCGACGTGCTCGCCCAGGCGCTCAAGTGCACGGGCAGCGTCGACGTGATCACCTTCAACTGGGTCGAGGGCTGGGAGCAGCCGTTCCCGGACTTCGGCAACCGGAAGGTCTGCAGGGACTTCGAGGCCCTGCTGGCGTGGGTCAACGAGCACGCGATGGAGCCGGCTGCGTTTCGGGAGATGAAGACGCCTCCTGAGGGGTGGACGGTGCTGCCGGAGCCGGGTCCCGCTCAGTGAGGCGAGAAAGGGCTTTTGATGGGACTAGGAACCTACCTGGGGACCTGGGCACATAGTGCGTGTTAGCTTGGGCGAGAATACACTCATCTTCTTGACTTCCCCTGGACTAATTTCCCCTTGAATACCTGGGAACTAGAGGCTGAGTGCTTCGGTGGCGGCTGTGCCCAACATCCGAATGTTGGTGGCCATGAAGCTGGGGTCCATACATTTCAGTCCTTCTTTTTTTCAGCACTCACATTATTGCTTTGAGTTGTACAGTCTGATTGATTGATGTTGAGAACCTTCAGGGGTAGCTAGATAGATGTAGGTCGAGATGTCACGTGCCTCACACCTGGGGACTTCTAGGTGGCGGTCGCGCCACTGATGATTGATCCCTCAGGCGCTTTTTCGTCTCGTCGTCAATCAAACCACCGCCCCCAACAGAGCCTCAATAAAATAAAAGGGACGGTACAGTGGTGTGTGGGTGGTGTGGTCGTTTTTTTTGGATTTTTTTTTGGCGGCCTAAGCCCTACCCTACTACCACACTACCACCTCCAGCTACACAACATTACCACCGGACTATTTCAGGCAATCATCACTCCCCAGGTTGCAGCGAGTTGCGGCACAACAACACAAGGCACCAGATTCGATGGGATGATGGGGTCCCTGAAAAAAGGAGGAGGAGGAGGAGGAGCTGAAAAAGAAAGACAGCCTGAGGAGAAAATCCGGTTGGTGGGAGAAGGCCCATCCGATCCGGTCCAGAACCGGGAGATCAGACGGGTACCTATTTCTCAGGAGTCGGTAGGTAGGGTGGTGGTGGAAAATTGTGGCAGAGCACTCTGCGAGATGACGGCGCGGGGAGGCTCCGGCCGGATCAGAATGGAAACGGAATGGGATCTCTATCGATCGTTTGGGCCTTTCGGCTGGATCATGGAGGAAGTACCTACCAGCCTCTGTACGAAAATGGAAAGTATCTAAGGTATGGATTTGGATTGATCTCGGATGGGAGGTCTCGGATGGGAGAATTGACGATGGATGATGGGATGGAAAGAACCGAGATGGATGGATTTCGCTGGATCAAATTGGCACGCCCACGACTGCAACGGCAGACTCCGGTGTTGTTATTTCCCGACCTGTCACCGCCGTTGTATTGAGGCGGAGGGCCCTTCAATAGCGAGCGGTTAGGTAATTACAACCCACCGCAGCTGCTCCCACTCACCGTCCTGCCGACCAACTAAGACTCCACAGAGTAAGAAGTCACGCAATGGGGAAGGGGGACGCGTGTATCAAGCCTGCGCAAGTCTGCGCCGAGAATCTCACACAATCTCAACGAACTCCTTCTGGCACCGGAGCCCCTGTCGACTCCTCCCAGCCAGCTGAGAGGAAATTACGTTGACAGCCTCCTGGTATGAGCGTACCATACACTAGGTAAATTCCTGAGGCAGATCAGATGCCCGGCCAAGCTCCTAATATAGTTGGAATATTATTGTATTATTCTGTGTACTGTAGCAGGCTCGAGAGTCTAGAGCATATAGCGAAATCCGCCCATAGATGGACATTGTCCCCTCCTTGACGAAGCGGAGGACGACGCGGCGACAAGCCCCTCCTGCTCCTCATCGTTGTACTTCCGATCCAGCGCACAGTTGCGCCGCGTCAAGATCCAACGCAGCAGCAGCGCCAGCGCCGCCACCGCGAACATGGCCACGGCACAGACGGCCATGCCAAAGGTGTAGAACGGCGCCTCGGCCCGCGGGTAGAGCCTCGCGCCGACCAGGGGCCCGCACTGGCCCACGGCCTGGACCAGGGCGAAGCCGCCGCCCTGCCGGGAGACGGTCGGCTGGTTGTTGATGGTCCAGGCCAGGGTCAGCACGACGACGTTGAAGAAGCCGACGGCGGCCGGGTACACGGCCAGGTAGCGCAGCGGGCTCGCGGCGTCCAGGCCAAGGGCCCCCTGCGACAGGGCCAGGAGGCCGTACCCCAACGCCGACAGCAGGGCGTGCACGACGATGAAGGCCGACCGCGACCGGAGCGTGTCCGACAGGGAGGCGGTCGCGAGCACGAGAGCGAAGGATGCCAGGTAGGGAGGTGCGGAGAGGAGCTGGGCGCGCAGCCTGTCGTGGCCCATCGACTCCTCTAGGATGGTGGGGAGGAAGACGGGGAGGGAGCTGTAGGCCATGTTGGTGAGGAAGAGCATGGCTGCTGTCAGTAGGGCAACCGGGTCCACGAAGGCGGCTAGCACCTCGCGGGCCTTGAGACCGTCGGCTTTGCCCTTACCCTCCTTACCCGCCGTTGCCGCCTTCGGTACCCCCTTTTGCTGCTGTTTTTCGTCCCTGTCACCACTTGTCTCGGAAGAAGGCGGCCTCTCGTGCCTCAGCCGCAGGCGTGCCACCCGCCTTTCCCTCGACGTCAGGTACGACGCCGTCTGCGGCGAGTCTGGGATGACGCGCCAGGCGACAAGCGAGGCTGCGACAGAGGGGAAGCCCTCTAGCAGGAAAAGGAGGCGCCAGGGGGCGATCGGCCCGCGCTCGCCCAGCTTGAGGACCACCCACGCGAGGCTGGACGCGAACGAAGTGGCCAGCGGCGCGGCCGACACGAAGATAGCCGTGCGGAAGGCCAGCTCGTGGCGCCGGTAGAAGAAGGACAGGTAGAACGGGATGCCCGTGAACCCGGCCTCTCCAACGCCCAGGAGGCCGCGCAGGACGATGAGCACAGGGTACGAGGGCGCCACGGCCTGCAGCGACGCGGCGACACCCCACGACATGACCAGCGCGGACACATAGATGTGCGCGGGCACGACGCGCCATAGCAGTGACATCCACTCGAACCCAATGTACGTGACGTAGAAGGCGATCAAGGCCCAGTCGTACCAGTAGTCATAGTCTTCATCACTGCTCGCCGGCAGGAGATCCGCGTCCATCCCAGCCACACGGGCATTACCGATGTCTGCATGGTGATTCGTTCGGTCGTAAGCAAACAGAGCAGACCCCGGTGTGGAGAGCCACACACTCGCACAACCAAAATTTGACGAGTGGGTTTTGTTACGACGGGTCTGTAAACATGGAAAGAGAGGGAAACTTACTCGATCGGTCCAGAAAACTGAGCAGGTACAGCAACGCGACGAAGAGGACCAGCCGCCGGTCGAACTTGCCGACCACGGCACTCTCTTCGTCAGCCGTATACCGCTGGAAGCTCGCCGCCGTGCTCGTGCTGGCGGCGCGTCTCCCCGGAGTTCCTTGGGCCCGATTCCTTTTCCTGTTCCTGTTCCTCCTGGTGCTACTGCTGCTCGTGCTGCTGCTACTGGCAGTACTAGCACCGCTGATGCTTCCGCTGCTGATGCTGATGCTGGTGCTGATGCTGATGCTCCGCCCCCTCCTTCCACCCAACCGGCGACTCGGGCGGTGGTGGCCGTGTTCTAGATCACCACCACCACGATAATTGGCTTCGTCATCTAGTAGCCCTTCTCCGGCCGCAGCAGACGATTCCAACGGGCCTTGTGGGGAGAGACCGACGCCGCCGCGGCCGCGGCCACGTTCATCACTGCGGGCACCCCTTCCTCTGCCGTGGGGAAGAAGGAGGCTTCGCGCAGTGTCGTTCCTTCTGGTGGTGGTGGCAACCAGGTCGCTGAGCTCGATCCCATCTTCATCTTCATCATCGTCATCGTCGTCAACGTTGTCATCGGCGATATCGCTATGCCGGCGGCCATCCCCAGTGGCAGCAGTTCCACCAACAACACACCTGCCCCTCCTGCTGACGGGCTCTGCGCCTGAGCCGCTGGAGCTTTCCGGAGTCAGCCGTACGCCGTTGGACGATGATGACTCGGGGCTCTGACGAAGTGGCGGTGGTGGGAGCACGTGGAGTGGACCACCAGCTGCTGCTTCTGGCAATGACCTTGCCCAGGGGCCGGCTGGGTCAGGGCCTGCTGGGCCGTCAGGGGAGTCCTCCCCAGGCTGCAGGCCTGCTGGCACTGGACCAACATCAGCAGAATGATGACCCAATTGATGACCTTCTGCTTCTGAGCCTCCACCGAGGACATCGCCTGCCCCACAGTGCGGCTCCACCGGCCCGGGCATTTCAGCAAGGAGAGTTCGCGCCGGTCCCGTCTGTTCCCTTCCTTCCCAATAAATCCCCAAGAAATAATTCCAATCTTGGTTAAAAAAAAATTTAATTCAGGATGATAAGGTTCCTGGGAGGGCTGGGCCTGGCTGTTGGCAGCAGCGTTCAGACTGCCGCTTGCTGAATTGGTCGATCAGATCCCCCAAGGAACTGATGATGACCAGCAGCACAGACGAGAAGCGCGTACGTTTGCTGATGGATGGCAATCAAAAATATAATAAGGGCAAACGAACATGCGGCGCCGGGGGCGTGGGGCGTTAGCCGAAAGTGGCTTCTGCGAATCGACAACGCAGCCGCGGCCAACACCCCAACGGCGGCAGGGGGGGAAATTACAGCGTGTGAGCGCCTGTTTTCGTCGGTCAATCGGGATTGGAGGGCACGTCGTCCTTTTTCGTAAAAAAGGACCAAGAAGGGAGGGAGGTCGAGTGTGTTTGTATCCGGCGATGTGTGTGTGTGTATGTGTTGTGTGCCTGTGTGGTGGTATGAAAGGAGTTACGAACGTGGACGTTTTCCTCGCGAAAGCCCAGCCAAGACGGCGAGCCAAATGGCGGCGGCGCCAAAGACACGCGCCGTCGATTTCCGTAAGCTCTCAGCAGGTCGCAGCAGCACACCATACCATACAAACCTGCATGCCTCCCTTTTAGCACAGCTTCAAGGCATCACCATTCCAGACGCCCAGCTTTTTCATTACAGTCCTCTCGGGACAGTAATGACTCCAACGCACCAACGCGACGCAGCCACCAACCCGCCGTCGGAACCTTCTGCCCACCCCCCACCACCACCCGACAGGCTGGCTCCACTTGTCCAGGGACTGACTGACCTGACTGAACTGGGGTGGGCGGCGAATTTTATCGGACCAAAATGCACGTAAACCATCGGCTCAACGGCAGTTAAAACAACAACCAAGAAAACACAAAAAAAGAGGCCCAGCTGTTATGCCAGGCACGGAATGGACAATTTGACAGTTGGTCGTTGGCAGAAGGGCAGACAAGACAGACTGAGCCGTTCATTTTTGTAGTGTTTACGACTTTTCAATTATCAACTCTGTTCTCTCTCATCTATCCTTTCTTTCTTTCTCTCTCGTGGCGAACAAGACATCCATCCATATGTACCTTTAGGGAGGTGGGAAAGCCAAGACAGAAGGAGGATGACAACATCTAACAACCCCTGCATTCCAATAGACGCGAAGGAAAATCACACGCCCAAGCGAGTCTTCCTCGCCCAGCCCAACCTCCTCCTTACAGAGGTAGAGCAGAGCAAGGATGAACAAAAACGGGGTTATCGTGCAATGCTTTATGTAGTGCCAAATATGCAATTTGAACAGACAAAAGAGCGCGTGTATAATGGCGTGCTTGCTTTGTGAAAGTATGAGTGCTTGGTTGGTTGGCAGACTGACGACGGGCCGCTTTGCTCCCTTCTTTTCTTCTCCTGTCTCTCTTCCCTCCCTTCCATTCCCCCCCAGATTGACAGGAAGGGGGCATTGGCATAGATAGGTACAGTGACAATAATATCTAGTAACAAAATGGTCGGAGAGACAAGGTCTGTTTTGGGTTTTGGATATACACAACAGAAGAGAGGGGACGGGTCGCGTTGCCCCAAATGTTGACAAAATGTGTCAGTCCCGTGGTTTGGCTTTTGCGTGCTGGGATGTTGCTTTTCTTCCGCCCTCTGCTTTCTCTCTCCACGTTTCCGCTCTTTCTACCTCCTCGTTCACTGTCGTCATCTCTCGGTCTCTGCAATAAAAGGCGCTGCTCTGCCATCTCCGCAAGAGCCAGTGCAGGCCCGGGTAGCAAGCGCCGGTAGCAAAATATCTAAACGACGATGTCTCCCGAGCCGAGAATAAAAGTAATTAAGAATAAAGGTCAACCTCCCCCAGAACCAGGCCATCAAAGTCAAAAAAGGGGGTCGGGCCTGATCCCTTTCATGGTTGGGGAGGGGACAAAGTAAAAAAAAAAAGTATAGGCCCGAAGAGCGTGCCCTAACAAGGGTCAGACGCCTGCGAGTTATAGAAGAAAAAATGTGAGGTAAAAAAAAGAAATCTTTAAAGGAGACGGTAATCGTAGAGGCGATGATAGAGTTTTGACATCCTCGCTTCATGGCTTTGGCTCCGGATTGCATCGGGGCAACCGGAAGCGGGCGATTCAAAAGAGACCTCCCGAGGGTATCGAAGTGTATAAAAGCAGAACAGAAAACAAAATAGATGAAGCGGCCGGTGTTTCGCCGACACACTGCGCTGAGATGTTAAAGACATTTGGCGTTTGGCGTATGTATGGTGGCGTATGTTGATATAGTCATCGTGGATCGTCTCAGCAGAAGATAGGCAAGGAAAATGGTCAGATCAGTTCCATCCAAGCGAGTTCTCCTGAGCGACAGGGGCCGAGATGAACGCGGTACGGGCAGAGTTGTTCATGCCGCTCCTTCCACTGCCGTGGGAATCGCGTCCACCGGCGACGCCTCCGTAGCCGGTAAAGTCGCGGCTCAGAAGTGCGCCTCCCATGAGCGCAGGGCTGCCTCTATCGGTCGGAGTCTGACGCATCTGAGAACCAGTGGTGTTGCTGAGGGAGCTGGAGCGCTGGTGCGACTGCTTCTTGCGCTTGTAGCGGCGGGCAATGACGAACATAGCAGCACCGTAAGCGGCAGCCAAAGAGACGGCCCCCACAGCAATGCCTGCGAAGGTGGCGCGCTCCGAGGGAGTCTGGTTGTTGCTGCTATTATCATTGTTGAAGACGTCGTTCGGGCCTGCCTGAGGGTTCGTGGACCCCCCACCCGACGAGCCGCCGCCAGAGCTGCTCTCGAGACCCGAGCCAAGCAGAATATCGATAGCCGGGTTGATCTCGGCTGTCAGGTTAGAGAGCAGCTTGTCCTCGCTTTGGTAGAGCCGAGCGGACGGGATCTTGATATCTAGCCGCAGTTGCTCGACAAGGTTCTTGGGGAACGTGACGATTGCAAGCGACGTGATGTAGCCCAGCGAGGGTGTATCCAGCGGCACCAGGCGCCGCATCTGCACCTTGTCTGAGGTGATATCGTACTGCTGGTATAAAACCCTCGGGAGGTTGACGAAGATCTGCGACGCGGCGATCGGCGTATCCACCAGGAACTTATAGTTCAGAGCGAACAAGAACGCAATCTGAATCTCCATCTGGTCATCGGGGATCGTTTGCGTGTTCGAATCAGGAGTGATAGCCTTGGGATAATATGTCGGGATGCCGGTAGCTGTTGATGAAGGGCTCACAGTCGAGCTGCTGGTCTGAGAGGGCTGAACAATTATGGTCGATGGGAGCCATGCTTCGCTTGAAGAAAGCGAAGTTGTTGTCAGAGGCGTCGAGGTCGGGCCCACGGTGGGAGTGGGAATTGTGGTGTTGGGCGTCGACGATATGTTCGTGGTAGGACCCGGATCCAAAGTCGTAGTGGGCGGTGGCGGCAAATCAGTGGTCGTTGTGTTGGTGGTACCAGGCGGGAGTTCCGTCGAGGTCGGCACAGTTGTCGGATCAGCCGTCGTCGTCGTGTTTGTGGTGCCAGGGGGCAAATCCGTCGTTGGGATGGTCGTCGTGTCAGGCGGCAGCTCGGTTGTTGTCGTAGGCGGCGGCTCGGTTGTCGTGACATTGGGCGTGCTGGTAGGGATCGGCGTGGTTGTGTCGATGATTGTCGTGTCAGGAGGGAGAGTCGTCGTCGTTGGATCGGATGTGGGCGAGGTTGTCGTCTGAATCACAGTCGGCGTCGTGATCGGAGTCGTTGTGGTATCCGTTCCATTCGGCGTCACGGTAGGATTGAGGATGCTCGAGATGTCCGAAACAATGCTGCTGAGGATGGATGTGAGGCTGCCGTCGGAGCTGGTCGTCTCCGTTGACGAAGTCTCCGAAGACGACGTTTGCGATGTGGTCGACGTGGATGAGGGAGTCGTGACAATGCCGGTTGGGGCCAGGAGGATGCCCGACGAGCTCGTCGAGGTTGGGGAGCTAGTTGTGTAGGTCGATGAAGTATCCTCCGAAGATGAGCTGCTCTCACTGCTGCTGGTGCTGCTGCTACTGCTGTCGCTCGAACTGCTGGTCTTGGATGTTGGGAATACGATCACATCTGGGATTGACCCTGTGGACAGATCGCTCGGTTTTGATGATTGTGACGGTATTGTGACCACTATTGTGCTGGGGATGATGATCGTCGTCACATCCGAATCTGACCCCCTGCCGGACCCGGGAAGGGTATCGGTGAGGCTCCCAGTCAAATCGGTAGTGTCCCTCGCCGACGTTGACCTTGAGGTGATCGGTGGCGTTTGTGGCGGCGTCGACTGCGAAGTTGACGAGTCTGTGCTCGTGATGGTGGCATTGAGGAACTGCCTCTTGACCTGACGGGGGAAGTAGATCTTCGGCCTGGCTGGCTCAACGGCCAGAGCCGCGGCCGCGGCCAAGGCCACGACCAGCACGGAACTGGTGTGCATGCTTTGAAGATGATGCGGCTCTCGCTAGATCGTCATTCGGGCTGTTGCGTTTGGGTCTTGAGCCTGGCTCGAGGCTGCGAGGTCGTCGTCGATTGCGTCTTCACGAAGTCTGTCAGCGCCAGGACGGCGACAGCGACGGGTGAGGCCAGCAGCAAAACCAAAACTCACTGGTAAGAGAGTGTGGAAAACGAGTGTACTTGACAAAGATTGTCAATGAACGAGCGTGTGCTATCTGAGAGCGTTGGTCAGCTGAGGGAACAGGCCACAACCAGAGCGAAGGGACTGCCTCGCGCATGAAAGATCCCCAGGAGATCGGCTGAGTGGGGAGGCGGCAACGGTGACCTGGGATGTCTAGCACTCATGGCCACCGGCGTGCTCTGCTCTGCCTTGTGGTGAATTTCATGCACGTCGAATCTCTTGAGTCGAGATCTCGGCGGCCGTCGTTCATCACTCTGTCTCTCTCCATCTCTCTTTCTCTATCTCTCTCTCTCTTTCTCTCGGCTTTCCCTCCGTCTCGTCTCATGTGCTCCCTTCTCAATGTTGTACTTACGGAATGCACAGCAATGATTTATATATTTTTCAAGGCGGAATTCAAATGAGTGACTCGACGAAAAATCGTCGAAAAAAGGGGTCGGCAAGTATAGCCTTCAGTCTCGGTTCGTCCGTGGTCGCGTCAGTGGCCTCATGGTACTGATGTCCCTATCTCGAGACCTGCGGAAATCCTTCCAAGCCCGGCTCGCGAGAGGTCGCACGGGGTGAATTGAAACCGGGGGAATAGGGGGCAAGCCCAAATCGGTGAAGAGGATGGGAAAAAAGAGTGTGTCGTCGCCGAAGGGGAGAATTGTCGCGAGCGAGGTCGGCGCTGCGGAAGGGGAGGAGGAGGAGGGAAGGAGGACGAGGCAGAGGATAGAAGAAAATAAGAGGCGAGATGGGAGAAAATGACAACGGGCGAAAACAGCAGGAAACAGACAGCCAGGGAAACACAAGCGAAAGGACGAGGGATGGGATGAGTGGATGGACAGATGGGGCGGAGTGCTGGGGGTGGGCAAAAAGGGTTACTTTGGGACGGAGACGCTGACAGCCAGTTTGTCAGTTCTGGAAGAGGATGGCCCGAATAAACGCAGGGCCCCGGCGAGGAGCACTATCAAGCAGCGGTGGCGCCCTGGCGCAGAGGCCGTTAGTGCAGCTGAGCGGCTGCAGCGAACATCAGATAAAAACGGGTGGTGGTGTGTGCCAGAACAGGTACGAACGCACAGGCAAAACTGGTGCGCCAGGACCCTGGAGCTAGGCTTGCTAGGGACCAGACCACCGTCCACGGGGGGTGCAGTCAACTCCACAAGGGGCAGGCAGGCACAGTGGGGCCCTCGCGACTCGGTGCCCTCAGGCCGGCCTGGCGCTCTCTCGTAATGAAATTGGCCCTCCTTCTCAAGGGGTAAAGGCTGTTAACCCCGGCAGATGGTGGCGCACCGGCGGCAGGGCTTGGTCCGCTATTTAAAAATGGTCACGCTGCAGTACTTGATCAACCAGGATCTGGGTACCTTGCCGAAGCGTGGCGCCCGCCGACACACCCAAGTCGCCAGCAGGGTAAAAGGAAAGTCGACTGGGGCCCAGTGGGTCCCCCAAGACCAATTGACCCACAGGAGGGCGCCTTCTATTGGGCGATCTCGCTCCCACCATACCGCTACGGGAAATTCTGCAAATTTCCATGGATTTCACCCTTGCCTGGCTGCAAGATGAGCCAGCCTCTCAAGAGTGCAAGATCAGTTTCGACTGCTCGAGCCCAGCTCCACTGCTGGACGTTTATTCGCGCATCGAGGATTGGCGTTGGATTGGCGGGCGGGAGAGCGTCGCCGATGAGCGTCCTCCTCCTCGTGGGCATGCTTGATGGCCGACGGGTGGGCGGCCATCAATAGAGATGGATAATAATGTCCTGCAGAGATCGGTCGACGGACGACCTCGTTTGTTCCCTACCCCGACCATTGCATGCTGCGTGTGTCCAGTGGGCCACAAGCGGGCTTTCAGCGCCTTCTCGTTTGGGGTTCGTGCATCTGCTGAACGGTTTTATTGATGATTGTTGTGCTGACGACGTGCCTCTCTGTTCTGTCCGGTTTTTTATGAGGTGCTGGGAGTGGCACGCACAGTGTGACTATTTTGGCTCTCCTGAACGAGAGACAAGACACCGCACCGGTTCCCAGATCCCTCTGTCTTTCTCCAGAGGAAGAAGCACTGCACAGCCACCCCGCCCCAATCTGTGAATCTGCAGCGTGTGTGTGCGCCGTGAGTTCTCCTGACCCCGAGTATCAACACTGTTTGTGAAAAGAATCAGGGTGAAACCACCATCCCCCAGAATTCCTTCCCCCGCGAATGACCAGCATTTCGGCATCGAAAGGCGTTGGGTCTCGAAGGGCTGAAAGGACGGAAGCCTCACTGGCATGGGTGAAAGGCACTTGCTAATCTGCCCGAACGCCAGGGAGGTTCTCCTCCTGTTCCCTCCTTGAGCCCCTCACCTTTGCCCACGTCCGACTCATCCGCCACGGTCACCTTCCGTTCCCCTCATTGCTCTTTGCGCTGATCTCTATAAATTAATCTGCTGCCGTTTATTGCCTGCACTGCAGGCCGACCCCAACGTGACTGGTGCGGTTCACTTCATATCGAAAACGCAACCTCAACGCTACCTACTGTACGCAAACTCGGAAACGGTGAAAACTCGGGTGGGAAAAGCCCGTCATCACATCATGCAGGGCTGCCGTGACGAGGTTTCTTAGGCCGTGGAACGAAGAAGGCACACAGCCCGTCACAATGAGACTCCTTATCGGCACTTGCCAGCTTGCCAGTTTGCCAGCTTGCCAGCTCGTTGCCAGTTCCCTCTCTCGGCCTTCCCCCCCACGACATTCTGCAAGCCTTGACGCCGTCGTCTCATGTTCCGACCCGTCTTCTTCTCAACCTTTTTTGTGTTAGTCGACTGTGTGTGAATGACGCGGCCTATTTGGCCACCGCGAAAGAATGAGAACCCTCCCTCCATTCCTAACCGAGATACCGCACCGAGGAAACCCACAGTAGACGGTGGTTGTCCGCACGCGTGTGTGTTAAGAACTCAGGTCGGTGTCGTATCCAAAAGAAAGCACAGTGCGTATAAGCAGCCGCCATGCGCGAGATGGGTGACTGAGGATCTTCGGCTCCGTGGCACCAAAAAAGCCATCCAAAATACAACCCCGCCGAATGACTGCCGACGATCTTGTCCGAGAAGACCATCGCTGTCGCATCGCGAAAGAAGATGATGATAGATTCGCTGGTCGCAAGACAAACGGCCGATTCTTCCTACCTCCCTTCATGACAGTAATTTCTTCATAAGGTATGAGCATAGTTCATGCACACCGCTGGTGAGCATCGAAATGAAGCTGGTGCTGTTGGCAGCAGTCATCGGTGGACCGCATCCTGCCCCTTGCAGGAGAAGAACGCCAAGTCGCCCAAGAAGGAGCTTCCACGGAACCTCACACGGTAGGGCCTTTGCTCCCTGAGCTGCTACATAGCAGTATACTATTCGCCCGACGTCGACGCGATACATACAGTGATACACGTCAACGTCGTGCCCATTGACAACCGGGAGTCTCCCATGGCCCACTTGGTGGTGGCCTCACTCAGACCTCGTGTCTGAATGGGCCTCTCCTTCTTGGAAAGAAGGGATGGCATTCTCGTGTTGTCCAGCGACTCTGCTTCAGGTCGCCAAAGCCCGCCCACCAGTCCGGCGGGTCGAACTTGCACTAGCCCAAAGCGTCAGTGTGGCATGTTATGAGAGGCTGCACAGTTCGGTCCAAGGCGTCGTATTCTCGCAGAGAACGTGGACACTGTCGACGACGACTTTATCAACGTGTTCCCAAAATATGCGTTTGGCTTCGCTGAGGGCCCGGACTGTCCGCCTGTGTTTAGTCGTCGGTCTTCGTATCGGCGGCTCCCAAGGCCAGACATGCCTCCCTACCACACCATCTATCTGCATCTATCTGACGCTGTCCCCAGAAGGTCCCACGGTTTACGTTCTAGGTTGTTTCCCTGTTTCTCGTTTCCTCCCTCAGCCGTCGCCGGCTCAGGAGGCCAAACTTTGTTTCATGCCAACAAACCAGGAAGGTGCTTGTAGCCTGCAATCCCATCAAGCAGAAACAAAAAAAAAGCTATTCATCCCGGCTGTAATTCCTCGTCCCGCGACAAAGACTCTTGACCAGCCGTTATCCTCTTCGGCTCAATATGCGGATGAGCTCCCGAAATATAAGCTACTCTAGCGAATGAAGTCCAATCTGTCTTCCCGCATTGAAATACTCCGTTCAGATCGGTCGCAGTAGTATGTTGGAGAGGTTGGGGCAAGTTATTCCCGTTTCAGGTTCCCCGTTCTTCGACCCCCGTTTCAGGGGTGGTCCATCTTGAGATCTCCGGATTCCTGGCTTGTCGCTCAATCCCGAGCCTCCCTCACATACGGAGTGTACACTTACGAGTAGCATTCCATCAATCACGGCGGCGTGCGTCTCGTAGCTACATTGTAGAACCGACCGCTGCGAGGACGTTCTTTGTCTGAAGGCACGGATGGCGTCTGAGAGGCATTTTAGCCTGCCGTGATTTGTGCGCGTGGGATGGACGGCACGGGGCCGGCGAGCCCCTATTCTGAATTTCCGACCCGGCTTCTCCTGGCTGCTGCATGGTGTATGGTTACCAAAGCCTTCCCAAGCAAGACTCAACCTCACTCCTCGTGACTGGCCAACAGAGCAGAATATGCAGAACGCCTCATCAAGACTGCCGCGTGTCCCTTCACAAAGGTGTCGGTGGTTGCGAGCTTCTCGGTCCCGGAGGAATGTAGCTTGCCCACCACCTTAGTTCCCGATTTCTCATCCCACGCAGCAGCCCCTGGTAAATAACTCACCACGGGCGCTCTCCCTGAGTCCTGCGTCATCAAGGATGGGTGCGTTCTCTCAACCATTGGAGGGCCACCACGTGGTGGGTTATGTGGTGAGCAGGGCACGAGAGTCTGCATCGACAATCTTAGATATGCGGTACGATAGGCTCGTCGAGGCTGACATGAGGGGCAAGGTAAGGGAAGGGACAGCCCAAGGCGGCAGGTTTTGACCGCCATTTCTCCCTGACGCCTGGCACATTAGTCCAGCTGAGAGGTTCGTAGTGACTTGCCCCTCGCTACTAAATATTTTACTTGGACGGAAGGCCCCGGGAAGAGGGAGCAGGCATTGGAAGCGCGAACAGGCTTCTTCCATGGCCTCACCTGCCATCATCACTCTGGACCTCGCCACTGCATTCTCACACTCACCAACCTCGAGCAGAACTGTAATGTTGAGGCTACGGCTGTCTCACCTCGAGATCCAGGCAATAGAGCACCAGTCCACAGCAACTGCATACAGGTAGGTACCTTAGGGAGGTACCTAGGTAGGTTAGGTAGGTTTCAACGGAGAGGTGTCCTCTGTGTAGAGACTCTCCGCCGAGAGCCACTGTCACCGACCTGCCTTGTAGGTGCCTCCATACATAACACGTCGAGTTCACCTCGACACGTCAGGCCATGTGGCAAGTGAGATCGACACTCCCGATGTCCTACAGTGTCCCCTGGTGATATGAGATACTAGAAAAGTGTATGCGTCAACCTGACCACAAGCAGCCGACGGCCCATTTGTACGACTGCTCCAGGGAAGCTCGGGAGGCACCCTCACGGAGCCATTGGCGTTCAGACCTGAGCTTCACTCAAGATACACACCTACACAGTTTTAGCTCGGGAGAAGGGCGGGAGCAGAATCGAAGATGGTGGCATGAAGGACAAGGGTCCTAGACTGTAAGGAAGGCACAGAGGTGACGAAGGTGTGCACAGACAGAGATCCCGAGTCGACCAAGAGTTGAGAACCTATGCGGTGCGATATGGTTGGTTCGTCGGTTGGACTTGACGTATCCTGCTGATCCGTGGGCGAAACTGGGCGGCTGGCAACTCAGCAGCTCAGCAAGAACACGACGGGGATCTCCTCTACCAGGCAGTACAGCTCAACATTACAATTCAAAGTGCTGAAATAGCTCTCTTTCCCTCCTCCGTCCAGCTCTTCTTCCCTACTTTGCCTCGCGCATCGCCATTCAAGTTCTTTTCTTTCCATATCACATCACATGTAAGTGAGGAGAAGTAGTAACTCGTGGATGGGGTTGGGAAGAGTCGAAGCTGAACTGCGGTCCCTCTGCCCCTCACCCCTCACTCCCTCAATTCATTACCCCACCAAGCTGTGATGCACAGTTCCCCACATCCCAGCTGACGCAATATCTTGTTGGTTTCTAGACGACCTCGAGAACATTGACCGAACTCGTTCACCTCTATCGCCTCTTCTTTTCTCCACCACCGCGCAAGCTGCCTTCTTCTGAAACTTCCATTCTAAACCCCGGCGCTCTCTCAATTATCTCTTACCCACCCCCAATTCTTCTTCCACAAGCCACAATGGGTGTCACCAAGACCACTCTCCAGGAGGCTCCGGCCGATGCTCCCCTTGCTGTTGCCGGCCAGAAGGTCACTATCGAGTACACTGGCTGGCTGAAGGACCCCGAGGCGAAGGACAACGACTTCAAGGGTGATGAGTACGAAGTCCGCCGTCCCAAATCAGACATTGGCTTCTCCTGTGTTTCTTCCTCTCGTTCTGACACCTCCCCTCCGACAACACAGGTTCGACTCTTCCAAGGGCCGCGGCGACTTCGTCTGCCAGATCGGAGTCGGACAGGTCATCAAGGGTCAGTAAATACCCTAACCCGATCCATCTTCTCATCGGCGCCGGTATCTCCCGGATGCTCAGCAAGCCTCGATCCTCTAACTGACATTGAGATTTTGCTCGTCAAGGCTGGGATGAGGGCGTCACCAAGATGAAGGTCGGCGAGCGGGCCCTGCTGGACATTACCAGGTTCGTCTTCTCCAGCTTCCCAACCACGATATTGATCCCTTCCTCGGGAAATATGTCTTAGTTTCAATGGAGGACATGAACTAACAGAGCTCCCCACAGCGACTTTGGCTATGGCGCCCGGTATGACTGTTCAATTGCTTTGCACATCCTATACAGCCTGCCCTCTACGCCGAACTCGGGCGCGTGCCTACCTTTCCTCACGCACATTTCTCTACGTGTTGTCAAAGCTTTTATTTGACTCCTCTCTCACGCTTTTCTATGCCGAACTTGCGGGCATTTGTGCAGACAACTGACTGATTTCCTGCATCATAGTGGCTTCCATGGCGCCATCCCGCCCAACGCTGATCTTCTCTTGTAAGCCTGGCTCTAACCTCCGATCTTCCCGTTTCTAATCCCACACATTATTATCAGACACTGACATCCCATCTCTCTCTCAACTGCAGCGAGGTGCATCTGAAGGAGGCCGTGAACGCTCAGTAGGCGGACACCGCCTAGAGTGGTTACGCCGTGGTCATATCTCCGCGGAATTTCTGTTGCTTTGGGGACGCTTTTCGGGCAGGGTCACAGTTACTACATGCCTACCATTCTCGGTACGCATAGGATTCGGAAAGTGAAAGGAGAGAAGAAAGAAAAAGAACATCAGAAAATAGAAAACAAAAGTACACGAGGCATCGGCTTTCGCTCGCTTTGAAGCCGATCGTCCTCTTCCGCGCTGCTTACTTGAAGCAGATTGAACGCTTTCTCTCTCGAAGCGGCGTGAATTCCCGTCTGTTGAGTGCCGAGTGCTGAGTGCCACGCCGAGATGTGTTGTGAGATGATCTTATGTCAAGGCGTGGCCTCACACGCTGACAGTTGTAGGCCGTCCTCGGGTCAATGGGTTTTCCTGCCAGTTAATTCCCATTGCTTGTCGTCTGCTCATATGCTGTGGCAAATAAATGTTCTCGCGGGTGTCACGCATGGTAATGCCCCCGGCGCCAGCTGTCCCTCGCATACCTTTCACCCGATATATAACTTACCCAGATTGAGTTGCACCCTGTGCGAGTAGTCAGGCCCGACAGCACAGCGATCTCCCGTTGTAGCACCCTGCGGTGTATTCTGGGACCTGAGTAGAAACTGAGAGAACCGCAGATGATGCTGCCCGTCCATTGTGTGTCTTTGCCACTGCTACTGGGGGACTAGAATGGCTCTCTGGCACGACTGGCTGCTCGAGTCGCACGAGTTGCTAGCTTTCGCTCAGTCTGAGACATGCCTCTGGGGCCGGGGGGCACCCGTCAGAATGAGGCAGCCTCCCTCGCCAACTGCCTCGTATTGCGATGCGATGTACTGGGTAGGGACCTCCAAACAGCGGACCAGCCACTGGCCTAGATCCAAGGCTGTCGTTGCAGTGACAAGACCACCTTCGTGAGCCAAGCGAGCCACGAGGCCACTTCCCTCTATTCTAGATCGGCATACAGGGAGCTTTGGAGGGTGCCACAAGATTCGCTTTCTAGCATTTCTATCGGATCTCTGGGGTAACCGCGCACAGTGAACAGCTGTCAACCCACGTCCCACAACCCTGAAGTGACCAGGTGGCGTTTGGCCAAGTCGACGACGCGAGGGGCAGTCCGACCCGGTCCCGTGTTTTGCATTGCCGTCTGTATTGAATAGAAGAGTCATCGTTCGCTATGCGCAACCGGGGACCAGGGGGGCGACGGGGGATGATAGGAGGCAAACCGTGGATAAACAATGTCCGCCATGCCCAGTAGGGTTCATCAGATGGAGATCACGAAGGGCAATCTACTCGGAACGGGTGTATGGAACGTCTCAGTTGGCCAGGAGCCCAGGCGTAACCAGGCCGCAGGCAAGAATGAACGCGTGACATGGCCGCCCGGGACATATCTTCCGAATCACGTCGCACAGCCGGTAGTGGCCGGGAACCAGCTAGCCTCCCTCCCCTACTCTCGTCTGGAGGGGATTGCGGGGATACACAGAGGTGAGAAGGCGAATCTTGCACTGCCTTGTCACCTGGTAGTCGTCTAGGCCCGGCACAGAACGGGACGAGGCCGGAGGCCTAGGATGCGCCGTGGATAACAGAGGACGTACAGTGAATCATTGGGACGGAGTGGGCTGGTGGCTAGGACCGCCTGGCTTTCGAAAGACAGTCCCTTCCCCCTTTTGCACCGATACCCGGTCCGTCCCATTTCTGGTCATCTGAGCTTTCCGGCAGTGCGCTGTCCACCCCTTACGATATTCAACACTGCTCAGGGGGTGAATGAAGAAAGAAAGGGGTATTCGGCGTGCATTCTCAGCGGCGCATGGTGAGTGACAGGGTCTGGCCACACGACTCCTTTGTCCGCTGCCGAACGAACTTGACGGCTGCTTCACTTCCGTTCGACGTTGACGCAAGTTAGCTGCCTGTCACCTCTGGGGGAGAGCGAAGAAGAGCGGGTGGTTTGCAAGTGACTGGCTCGTTTCCTTGGTGCTCCGGCTTAGCAGCACATTGTCAGCCGACTCCAATTGGGTGCCTGCCCGTTGGCCAGGCCACTCTCAAAGCTAGGAGATATCTCAAGCCTAGGGTCGGTGATGCTCTGGACGTGACTACAGCGAGCTCCGTGGGCGACGTCTCTTATAGGTTAGCTATATAGCAAGCACTCTGCGTTGAGGTCAATCTCTATGCTAATCTAGAAGTTCTATAGTCTATGACAGACCCCGAAGATATAGACTACTTTGGTATGTAGGGTAGATAGACAACCGGAAGCATGTCAACAGAAACCCAATCTGATGGCCGCGATGACCATCGCGGCTTCGCTCCCGCATTTTGACCGGCTCGATAGGCTTGGCATGGTGGACATCGACTGAGCAGCTGGGTCGAAGGGAGTTAGTTACCAAGCACTCAAACCCTATCGCATGAAGATGCATCGACCAACTCTAGGGGACCTGCTAGTCACAGCTCTCTCCCTCCCTCTTGTGTTCCATTCTCATCCTTCCCATACTCCTTGCCCTTGCTGATGATCTCCCTGTGTGAAAAAAGGGATGCCCGATCCCTCATCAGATGTCTAGATGTGGCTGCTGGCGATTCGAGTCTGCTCCTATGATCCTGAACGTGTGGGATTCCCCTCACAGGAGAGAAGCAGGATATGCCGAGGGCTTTGTGACTTAGTCTGAACCTCGAATATGGTTCTAATGGCTATCTTTGGGCAACGAGTTATTCCCTACATTATTGACGGACCACGACCACACCGCCACTGACACAGACAGGAAAAGACTGTTGTATAATAGTATAGAGTGGGTAGAAGGAAGATTCGTCTTACTTTAAACTACGAAGTCGCCGGTGAGGATGGCGTCTCAACATGTACTGCGCGAAAGATCATGAATATGGCCTCGTAGGTGAGACTCTAAACAAGCACAGCCAGCTACCCGCCCTCTAAGGGACCACTTTGCTCCCGGCTGCGAATGTAGGAAATAGCACGCGTTCCAGAGTCTCCGACTGGCTCTTACCGTTGATTCTCACCAAGCTGAGCAGGTGGGATACTGAGAAGTATCACAGTGACCGTCCAAGATATCAAAGAGGGGGGCTATCGTGGAGACTTGATGAAGTTCCTGCTGCCTTCAAATGGCAAGTCTACCGCCTCCCTATCCCCTTCGTCCCCGGTGAGGCTGAGAGGGAGAAACAAACGCAGTATGCATGTCATCACGTGCGAACCCGTTGTCAACTTTCTTGATAACGAAAGCGGCGCGGATGCTACGCTACGACGAAGTTGAGGGGCGATGGACGCTGTGTGACGCGAGCCAGAGAGGAGAGAGGGCGATGGCAACTAGACCTGGTCAACGAAGGGGCTAGTTAACGTCTACCTTCCTCTTGGAAAGAGTATTAACACCGAGAGGGCTCCCTTCGAGCAGATTTGATATCGGATACGCGTGCAGACAGACAGAGAGACAGACAGAAGGCTGGCCATGCCCATCGTGCACGCCCAGACGCAGAAGGCGTTCGACAACAGACTCCAAAGCAGTATGCCTCTCTTGCCTCGCGCCGGGAAGTAGGTACCTACAGATTGCATGCCCCTTATTTTTTGTTCCTAGCTCAGCCCGCCAACCCCCCTATGCAGAGATGAAGCGAGATTCCCCTGTTTCCCTGTTTTCCGTTCAACAACAACAACAACAACCAACTGATAAAAAAAAAAAGGAAATGCACAATGGCATAGAGGCAAGGCTTTCCAGCCAGCCCCGATATGCAGGCTGAAAGGGGCAAGAGAAAAGAAAAACGAAGGCGTAGTGTACCACAGTATACGTAGTAGCCTAGGTGGTGCAACAAGCAGCCTTTGCTTTTCTGCGGGCTGACCACCCTCTTTTTTTTCTTTTTCGTTTTTGTTTTTGCCAACAACCAACAGGACAACCAGGTCTCGATGCGAGATATGCGATGCGTTGAACAGCTTTAAATAAATGTCTTTCTCTGTCGCTCGCTCGGGGTTATGTCGCATATTGGCCCCCAGATTTGTCCTGCCTTTTTGTCCTCTGCTGTGCTGCCTGCCCTACCTACCCCTGGGTCATCATGTTCCAGCTTCCAAGTTGGTCTAGATCTTGCATGCTTTTCAATGCTTGAGCCCAGATGTTGCTGCTCCTGCCGGTCGCCGCCATTTTCGTGACAGAGTTTCGGGTTGCTGCAGGTCGGAGCCGTCAGACGGGAATTTCCTTGAAGCTTACATACAGTCTACCGCTACGGTTGCATTCTATGGTTCATTTGCCATTTCACTGGGTGCTATCAAATCAGGTGGGTTTACTACGACGTTGAGGCGGCGGCCAGCGACATTTGGCCATCGTATTGTACACTACACAGGACCTCAATACGCTTGATGCGTCTTTTTGGGGAGGGGGGAACAGGGTTGAGACGCGCAGGACGGCATTTTGCATTGTGCCTCGCTTCATCATGGATGATGTTCTTTTTTGGTGCAGCATCGACGGCTGTTTCCGAGCCTTCTGGTTTGATCGGCCTCGCACGTCCTCAGTGCTGGGCCTGTCGATCCTCGGCACCAAGGAAGCAAGCCTCTAGAACGAAGCAAACACGGACATGATGATCTCTCGGCTGTGATGGTTGCAAGCAGGCCCGAGCCTGTCGAGCCTGTCCACATTATTCCGGTCGCAAGTGCCGGTATTATTGGGAGGTGTTCGTGAATGTGCTAGCTGCCGTTCGCGGCCGGCACAGATGCGTGATATGTGACCAAACGAGCGTCGATTGCTGCCGGAACTGGGAGTGGAGAGGATCTCTCACAGGCTACAAGTTGCCGTCGTATTAGGAGCATGCAAGGACCAGATACGAGTTGCTGAGAGTAGACCTGGCAGTCGTGCCGGTGCTACTATGCGGTAGCCATACTATTTAGAACATGATATGTCGGAGAGGTCGTAGGTAGGTCTGCCTACCAACCTACTTCAGGAGGTTCGGCCAGGGCAGCAGGGGGCCGCACAAAGTTGCTCATATCACACACATCACCAGGCTGGGGCGCCGGACTAACTAGGTAGCCAGACAGTGAGCGAGGCAAAGGAGATAGTTCGGGTCGTCCGGTCTCTCGCTGGGGACTACCGGCTGGACGATGCTGATCCCGGGATTCTCGCATGCGAGCGCCCTGTTGGCACCTGTTGGCAGATTCCGTAAAAGTGGATGGCGGACCCGACGACCAGACAGACGATATACGTTCTATTCGTGGGCGATGCGACAGCTGACGGGTACAGAGGCGGTGAGTACCTTACAGCACGTTCAATGAATGTTGGTATGTATAGCATACTTTCGCGCTTCATGCTGCTCTTGGCCCTCGTGTTCTTTGTTTTCCCAGGTACCTTGATCGAAGTGCCATCATCTCGCAGGGGAACCACCTCCGTACCTTGCGTACCTTGCGTACCTTGCATCAAATCTGCCCCATATAACGGCACAGAAGGAAACGGAGAATGTTCCTTGCCAATTCGGAGATTCGCTGCTGCTGGGTGCGCTGGCCGCGCAACTGCAATGACGGTTGAGTTGACGTGTCAGTCAGCGGCCCAGCCAGCATCAGCACCAGGGCTTGGAAGGGAGAGCTCCTGTTCCTGTCGCCTGTCGTCTGCAGTCTCGTTTGTTGTCCTCTCCTCGTCCTCCCTCCGCGCCGTGGTGGTCAGGGGAAATATGGATCCTGGGATCTTGGGGTGAGCGAGGGATCGGATCGGAGGCGTAGACGATTGTTTTGAAACGCGGACGGGTGGTTTTTCGGGGCCACCGACACTGGTCCCATGCTCGATGTTTCTTCTATTTTATGGTCACTTTCTTGGAAAAGGACACCACACGCGGAGGAGTGATGCCTGAAGTGGAAGACGAAGAGCGAGATCATCAGCTGATCGATGCTGTCTCGACTGCCACAACGCTAAGGTCGTCCTTCTCCTGGAAACAGGACGGGACACGAACAAATCTGCAGCACGACTCAAGCCTGCAATCACTGCCCTAACTGAAGACCAGTAGACGGACAGGACGCATAGTAATATAAGTGGGAGCTTAGTCGTGCATACAGCACGTCCACTCTGACGAGACTTCTGCCTGTCTGCCTTCCCGACTGCCCTATCATGTCATCAGGGCTTTGGTTCTGATATCAGGCAAGCCGGGGGAGGTTCAGGGCCTGTCAAGCAAGCAGCAGCAAGTCAGGGTCCTGGACACGGATCGTCAACAGGGGAACGGAGGGGTTTTTAGTGGACACCAAATAAGAGCAAAAGAATATATCAGGGGCAGCGAATCTGGCTTCGTGGCGTCGAGCCCTTCGCTGTTTCAAGTAGATTGGTCCGCCTTGCTTCCTTGCTTTGGTGGGGATTATCTTTTGCCCCGATTGGAGGGTCCCCCTTCTTGTGTTGTGAGTGTGGAGCTGGCAAGGTGTCAACCCCCCTCAACTCAGTCGACTGCCCCTTGCTGGACCTGACTGGACCTGAGGGGACCCCTGTCGGCAGGAACCGGCAGACGAACCCCTCATCTCTTGGGGCCAGCCAGCCAGTGAAAGAGCTCTCATTGTGAGCGTGACACCGCTGATTCAAGTTGTCCCCAAAGGCTGGAAAGCTGCAAGCACCGTGGAACGATGTCTTCTGTTGCTCTGTTGATATCTAGATGCATGCATACAGGGGCGGCCGCTCTCTGATATGAGGAGGCATCATCATCATCAGCGTCGCGCTGAAGGAATCTCACGGCTTCGGAGTTTGGTCGACCGGCCCTAATCAAGGCTGAGAGGTGTCGGACCGGCGCCTGCTTTGTTGTGCTGATGTGTTTGGCATTGAAAGAACCACAGCACCCATCGAGGATAAACTTAGTGTACTTACAAGCAACAGGCAAAAATCGCTGATCTATCGAATCGGCGTCGAGTCCGCCCCACGCTCGTTGATGGATTGTGATGGATTGTGATTCTTATCCTTCCCACCACTGTTTCGCCCAGGAATTATCCGCGCTAAAGGCAAAGAAGTATCGAATCGTACGGAAGCGCAGAGCAAAGCCCGAGCAGCCATCTTTTCCAGACTCGCACAGAAATGACCAACATGCGCTGTTTCTCCAACATACATAACACCCTGAGGTGTGTGCCCCTTTTCATATGCAGCCAGCCAGTCAGCCAGCCAGGCTGGGCGGGACAACCTGTCGGGCTTCACACCTCCCATGCAAACACCATGTCGCCCAGTGGTGAGAACTCAAGGAGAGGCAAGCAAGTCAGTTCTGTTCACGCCGCACGATACGACTGCACTGGAGGAGCCTCCATCACACCATCCTCTCCAACCCGACCATCCATCCTCCCGCCCTGCAGTGCCGACGTGGGTTCGATATCAAGTGATGGAAGTCGAGACTCGTGGGCGATATGGATTTGAAGAGGAACAACTACTCTGTGCTCGCAGATTGCTTTCCATTGCTTATAAAGTGCGATAGGTGCCCATGTGAACAAAATATGTATGCACAGCACAGCTGTGCAAGTTTTCGTTATGATCAGTGGATTCGGTCAGCCTCGGTGCCCGTGATTTGGTCAGTTCCAGGTTCCTGATTAGGTCTCGTCCTCTTTGCGTATGGCACCAACGTAGTCTAGGCTGTCTCAGACAACATGCTGTCACTCTTGAAGAATTGAAAATAATAATTTGTAATCTCCATGCCTCGTCGTGAGTGCAAAGACAGGGAGGCTGGCCGGGGGGTTCATCGTCTGTGCTGGCAAAGAGTTTTCAATGGTTCATTGAACACTGACGTGCTTTGCTGATCACCTCAGTTGGCGATCACTGGAGGAAAGGAGTGAGGGGTCTCGTGCTTCCCCTGCATATGTGCACTCTGGACGATAGATAGTTCGCTTGAGCTATTCTAGCACTTGAAAACTGCCCGTCTGTACAGTAGTAAACCTTGAAAATACATGTAGTAATCCGCCCAATTGGCTGCGAGGCTCCGAGAGGCGTAGAGTCAATGTCGCTGCCCCTGACGCTGGTGCTTTGTGCTGATCGAGAACGAGCACTAATCAGGAACATCTCTGGAAGTCCCGGCTGGAGCTGGAGTCTGTGGGTCCGCGACCCGCGACCTGCGACCAGGCCTGCGGGCGTGAAGCGCAGGTGGGTGGCAGCTGGCATTTTTTTTTATGAGGAAACGCCTCAAACCTAAAAAAATCGAATCAAAGTACTGTACTCGGACGGGACGGTCGCTATTCCTCGGGGACCTAGCCCGAGCTCTCGCCCTTCTTTGGAACAATATCAACGGTCCAGATTTTTGAATTTTTTTTCGTCCGCGTTGAGACTTTTCCTTTGCGCGACTGGTGACTTGCCTCTTTCTCTCCTACAGTGAGCTTCCCCATCGCCAAGCAACCCATCGTTTGAGTGTTGCTCTTCTCGGGTTATCACTGGCCCGTCCCGTCGTTTATTCCTGGACACTGCTGGACACTAGCCACTAGCGACCTGCCGCAGCACATCGAGTGCTGAACTGGTGCTGAGCTCAGAGCGTCTGGGAAAGGAGGGCAGTGGCCGCCGCGCATGCACATCAGCCCAGCAGCGCAGCCCAGCAGCCCATAGTTACAACCCAGCCAGCCAGCCCGCCCACCCGCCAGACCCAGCGATCGCCAAAATTCCAGCTCCAGTCCCAGCCAGATCCCTTTTCTCATCCATCCATCTTTGACCCAAAAGCCAAAGACAGGTCCGCTATCATCGTCCTCTCCCTCATTTGTTAGCTACAAACGGCATTTTCTCTCGAGGGACAGCTACTGCGTGGCCTGGAACCGTGCGACTCGACGCTTTCCCCCTCTGAGCAACCATCGTTTGCCGTCTCAATTTCTTCCGACAGACTCGTGGCTTTAACGCAACCTCTAGCGCAAAACCGCAGACGCGCCTCACACGCCGGCGCTCGCCTCGTTCGTTAGTCTCGTCCTCGATGTGATCCCCCCGACCGGCTACCTCACTCTCTGTACTCGTTCGACCCGTTCGTCCTGTTTGACCCGTTCGACTCGCTCCCAATTCATCGTCCCTCCTGGGCCCGTCCTCGCCGCATTGCTTCAACGCTCGAGCCGAAGCCGCATCCCCTACTTGCCCCCCCCGAGTCTCGAGGCACACTGGCTGTTCAATTTGGGGCTTGACGCCTCCAACCGTCCGTCTAGCAACATGACCGCCATGGACGACTATCTGGATAGTCCCATGGATTCAGAGGACGTGTTTCCCTGCAAAGGCTGCGGAGAGATACTGGAGGAGGGCAAAGCGTTCGAGCTTGGTATGTTGTCTGTGCTAACGCAACGCTCTTCCGTTCCTGCTTTTCTGCTCTCATCTATCACCAACACGCTCGAACGCATTCGCTGCGGTCACCGTGCTCTTCACGTCTTCTACCACCGCCCGCCTATTGCACATCCTCCCTCTCTTCTCCCCGACAATCGTTAGGGTGGTGAACATGGCCGTCGGCCGCCACGCAAAGCCTATCGCTCCCTCTCCTTCCTTTGACCCTGACCCCGCCGCTTCTTGTGTCGCCATGGACCTCGATGACATGTCACCGATCTTGTCCAAGTTCAACCCAGCTAACCATTCTCCAGCCGGAAACCGATGGCACCTCAATTGCTTCCGCTGCAACACTTGCGGCACTCTCCTCGACTCCGATGCAAACCTCCTCCTCCTCGGCGATGGCTCTCTTATCTGCAACAATTGCACCTATAGTTGTAGTGCGTGCGGGAACAAGATTGAGGACCTCGCCATCCTTACGGGCGACCAGGCGTTCTGCGCAACCTGCTTCCGATGCCGCAACTGCAAGAGAAAGATAGAGAACCTCCGATATGCTCGGACATCGCAGGGAATCTTTTGCATGAGCTGCCATGAGTCGGTCATGGCCAGGAGGAGAAAGAGGTCTAAGGCAGCCTCACAAGCGAAGTCACGCGAAAAGGACGGCTCGCCCATGATAACGGACAAGTCGCTACCGGCTCTGCCCCCGAACGCCATCCCGCCTGGCGCTTTCTCGAACGAGAGGGTGACACCAGATTCAGACACGCCGACAGAGCTGTCGCCTCGTCCTAGGGCGGCATACACGTTGCAAGATTCATCATCTCGGAGCAGCTCTCGGCCTGCTCGATCTCCAGAGCGACCGCCCGACGCGGCAGCGGCCGGGGCGAAGGAAGCCGGCAGCAGCAGTAGCTTGGGCCTCCCTCCCGCGAACTATCGCAACAATCGGAACTCCTCTATATTCGCTCCAGCTCCCGTGGACGCTAACCAGGGCGATGGGGAGAGCTTCTTCATACCCGTTGCTTTGGACCCGAGTCCGGCCCCATCCACTACTCCGAGGTCCGCTTCAGAAACAATTTCCGACTCGAGGAAGCCAACCAAGGACAAGGACTACTTCAGCATTCCCGAGAAGAAGACTGACTCGCAGTCGTCCACTCCTCATATTGCCTTTCAGAGCCGAGCTACGTCCTCCGACTATGAGAATATACCCCCGAAAGAGGCCCAGCCGCCCTCTCGCAAGCTTTCAAAGTCGTCCCGGACTGGCAAAGATGGTCCGTCCAAGAATTTGGCCGCGGCCTCCGATGATAACTCGCGGAAACCGTCCATTGGGCGCAACGAGGATTTCAAACTCCAAGATGCACCAAAGAGCAAAAAGCTCGTCAGCACGAGGAGTAGCCCCCAGTCTTCAGTCCTGTCGACTGAAAACAGGGACACGCCAAGAGGTAGCAATGGCCTCCTCCACAGGTCACGGGACGGCTCCCAGACCTCGGAATCACCGCCAGTTGGAGATAGATTGGGTACACCAAGGAGCTCGCAGGACTCGCGGTCCCGTGGCGACGAGGATGATGTGCGTCAGTCTGTTGACTCGCTGGCCTCGAGCCGGCCAGACATTAGCTCCTCGCGGGGGGTTTCCCGAAAGGAGCTCCCACAAGCGGCGCCATCGCGCAACGGTATGTCGAAACATACGTGCCCTTCCCCCCTTTGTTTTCACTCGCTTCCCCCAGAGTTTCATCCACAGGCGGGTGCATAGTTGCTGACTGACTCTGATACGTAGTGAATGGGAAAGGGGATGCAGTCCCTCCTCCACGGCCCGGCCCGCCAGAGCACAAGCTCACTGACACCTACATGCAGCCCCGGGCACCTCCGCAACCGCCCGTCGCTCAGTCCCAGCAAGCGCCTGGAAGGGAGACCCCCGGCTCGCTCCCTGCCCCGACCTCGCCCAAGGCGGGTCATTCACCCAAGCTGCCACGATGGAGCTCGGGCGGTGACTTTAGCATGGACGAGGACATGGCCCGCATCCTGGGCACGGACGAGGGCTCCTCTTCAATTCTGCGCCGCGTGTCCAACGCAGTAAGGCACGGCCGGACAAGTAGTGTCGAGTCCAGCACGACGGCAGGGCGGGTTGTCAGCCACAACCGGAGTATGAGCGAGACTACTCGCGGAACCGCTTCACCCCGTTGGCCCAAGACGCCGATTGCAGAGGATCCAAACGACCAGCAGCACGCGCAGGATATCAGCAGTCCTATCTCGCTCTCCGGAGCCCCGCAGGACGACCCGGCCTTCCTCAAGCGACAGTTGAGAAACTCGGAGCAGAGGGTGGCAGAGCTGGAGCGCCAGTTCAACTCGGAAAAGGACCTGGTCAACATCAACAAAAAGCTCATCGAAAAGCGAAAGACGGTGACCGTTCTGGACACCCAGGCCGAGATCATGGTCCGCGAACTGGAGGTGCTGGCAAAGGTGGTCGAGCGCGGCAAGCAAAACAGCCAGCCGGTTGACCTCCGCGAGCTACAGGATACGGTGATGAAGGAGCTGAGGCAGAAGATCGAGAAGTACACGCAGTCGATGTCGGCGTCGATCGAGCAGCTGATCGCCGAGCGCGACCAGCTTATCGAGGAGAGAAACCGGGCGATGGCAGAGCGGGACCGTGCTCTGTTGGAGTTTGAGCAGCTGTCATCCAAGAACGCACAGCTGGCGGACATGAACAACGACCTCACGCACCAGATCCAGGAGCGGTTCAAGTCCCAGATTAGCGCGGAAGTCAAGTCGCCAAACGGACTGGGCATCTTCCAGGGCCAGGGCCAGGCCCTGAATCAGGGCCACAAGGGTGCGGCGGCGTTCGACCAGTCGAGCATCCAGACGGGCGCGACGCTGGTCAGCACAGATGTGGACGAGCCCGTCGTCGAGGGCCCCACCGTGGTCAACCTGCGCAAGGGCGGCCAGGTCAAGAAGTTCAACTGGAAAAAGGGGAAGACGGTGGCGCAGAACCTCACCAAGGGCATGAATCGTGCCGTGGGGGCCTTCCAGCAGGAGAGAGACCAGAGGGACCGTGCGCAGTTCCAGGGCCTGACCGGCGATAACATCGGGCTGCCGTATAACATGACGGTAGCGCAAGTCGAGGCTCCGGTAGTGGCCAATCCGCACTCTCACGGTCCGCACGGGTCCCACGGTTCCCACGGCGGCATCCACGGACCCAACGGACAGAGCCGCATGCCGAGTGATAACAATAGCGGCAACAACAACTCCCGCCAGGGCTTCGGCTTCTTCAGCAAGAAGCAGACAATGCCGAAGTCGATCTCGACCGCCAACCTGTCGTCCTCGGCCATCGCCGCCGCCGAGCCGCCCAACGTGCTGTTCGGGTCGGACCTGGTCGAGCGGACGGAGTACGAGCGCCGCCACATCCCCAGCGTCGTGACCCGCTGCATCGAGGAGGTCGAGCTGCGCGGCATGGACATCGAGGGCATCTACCGCAAGACGGGCGGCAATTCCCAGGTGCGGATGCTGCAGGAGGGGTTCGAGAAGAACGACGACTTCGACATCTCGGACCCCGGCCTGGACATCACGGCCGTCACCAGCGTGCTGAAGCAGTACTTCCGCAAGCTACCTGACCCTCTCCTAACCTTTGACGTGTATGACAGGGTTTTGGAATCCAACTGTGAGTATCTACCCCTTTCGCCTAGCCTCTTCTTAGTTAGCCTCATCATCACAATACCAAGCGAAGCACAGGGATGAATGACCAAACACTAACCGTGCCCTCCTCCTACCCACAACGCAGCCATCGTCAACGAGAAGGAGAGGTGTGCCCATCTGCGGACGACGTTCAACTCGCTGCCCCAGAGGCATCGCCAGTGCTTGGAGTTCCTCATGTTTCATCTCGCCCGAGTCGCTCAGCGAGAAAGCGAGAACTTGGTAGGTTTTGCTTAGTCCCCGCCGTGATATACTTTTTTGTCAAGCCCCGTCTAAGCTTAGCGAGCTGTTTCGTTGACGATAAATCCTAATCCTTTTGTGCAGATGCCACCCAAGAACCTCGCCGTCGTCTTTGCGCCGACCATCATGAGGGACCACAGCGTCGAGAAAGAGATGACAGACATGCACGTCAAGAACCTCGCGGTGCAGTTCGTAATCGAGAACAGCCACTCCATCTTTGGCGAAGCATGAGTCATGAGCCTCTCCTCTCTTACTCGCGCATAGCATCTCCTCTCATCCTCTCATCTTCTCCCTCTTCTTCTCCCTCCCTCTTCATGACTTGGTCACCGTGGCCCTTCCCTACGCCTCGACCAAAATCACCACTGTACATACTCAGTCGGCGATTTGCGCCCTCTCAAACGCCTCACCGTCACGCCTTTGTCACGCACGGCTTTTCACCTGTTTTCGACCGCTTATTCTTATATACTAGGGTTAACCCAGACCCCCTTCGCCGGTCCTCTTTCTTTCTTTTCTTCTCTCCTTCTCAGTTCTCTATATGGTTATCTTTTTTTTCGGATTTCTTTGGCTCTTCCCTCCGAATAGGAGGAGGTTTAATGATATCCCCGGCTCGGTTCTATTCCTGTCTGGTCCGATGAGAAGCAGCTTTCTCTTTTCATTCTCATACGCTTTCTTTGATGCTCGGCTTGGGTGAGGCGCTGCGTCTTGAGCTCTTCTTCTCTTGTTGTCCGGAATTCGGTTCTGTTCACTTCTCTCTCTCCCTGCACTGATGATGGTTTTCTTTGCTTTATTGCCAGTCTCGTTCTAGCATAGCTGCCACTTTCCTCAACGCGCACACACACACTTACCTACGCGTACGCCCACAAACACAATCGGTGATCGGTCTCCTCCATCTGGCCGCCGCGCAGGCGCGTAGGCGGAATATGTTGGAGAAAATGGTGCAGGGGACTGCTAGATGGAGGGAAAGGGAGGGGAAAGGGATGGTTGGTTAGTCGAACGAGAGGGAGAGCGATATGTGTGACATGGAATATGGAATGGATCCGCAAACTATCTTGACTGTGGGAAGGCGAATGGGCGATACATTTCTTTTCACTCTTTTTCCTCCCTTTTTTTTTTTCCTTCTCTTGTTTTCTTGACGTCTCTCTTCTAGGTACTTTTCTTCTACCCGTGCTCGCGTCTGTCCCTCTTGGCTCGCAGTTTGGAGAGCTTGATACTTTTTCTTCTTTTCTTTTTTTGCGATAGCATGCGTGCATGGCTTTGCCCACAATGAGATGGAAAGAGATTTATCGTTTTTGACTATTGAAAAGTCCGGTCCTGCAGGATTTGACTTGTGCCACCTGTTGAAACGCTCCGCCGTCTGTTTGATAACTTGGCGGTGGACAATCCTACTCATGCTTTGAAGACTTCTACTCGTTGGATGAGCGTTGGATAAGCCTGGAGTGTGATAATAGATGAAACTTCACCGTTGGGAACTACTAGATCTTTTGTGGAACCTCGCTTTCTTGAGTGCCATCTTCAATAGGAACTCGGCTCGGCTCTCTATCCGCTGGGGTGGAAGATATCTTGCCTACCAACCTACCTACTTCCCGCCGTCACCCATAAGCTTCTTGACCTTCTCCAAGAGCACGCCGCTCTCCAGACCCAGCCTCCTCGGCCCGACCTCGCCATTGCGGCCGCGCGCGGGCCTCTTCGCCCTGGCCATCGCCTTGCGCATGCGCTTCCGCTCCGCCGTCTTGCGGGCGCGCTCCTCCTCGCGCCGACGCGCCTCCTCTGCGCGCGCGGCGGCCGCCTCCTTCTTCTTCTCGGCCGCCGCCATGTCCTTCTCGAAGTAGCCTGGGCGGAGGCGGCGCCGCTGATGCTGATGCTGCTGGCGCGGCTGCGGCTGCGTTTCGCTACTCTCACCGTCGCGGCTGTTGCTGTTGATGGCTGAAGCGTCGTTGCTGTTGACGCGGTCTAGCAGTGCTTGTCTGGCGGGGTGTATCTGCGGCGGAGCAGCGCCGGAGGAGTCTGATGTTTTGTCGCCGGCATCATCCTCCTCCTCCTGGTGAGGGTGAGGGTGGTGGCGGCGGCTACTGTCCGTGGCCTGACGGATGGCGGCGGCAAATTTTTCGTTGGCGGTTGCTTCCACCTCCCGTTGAGACCTCGCCTTGATTTTGGCGTACTGCTTCTCTATCTTGGAACGGTGGAAGTGCTCCTTCTTGTCCTTGATCACTGAAGTGAAGCAGATCATCGAGGTAGTCCCCAGCAATATGTCAGTTTTACGATCGATCGGCCTGGTCTCTCAAATTTTCCATGTTGAACAAGGCAAGGCAGATGACATACATTTTCGCCGCCAGGGACCGTCTGGCAGGTTCTCCGGCGCCACACGGAACGAATGCCTGGCCTTTTTGCTGGACGATCCGGCGGTTGGAGCCCTGTCCCTGCCCTCACCACCTGCCTCCTCATCATCGTGTGGCCTCTTCGTCATTGTTTCTCTTATCTCTCTTGCTCTCGGTTGTGTGGTGCCGCTTTCTAGTTTCGGTGTAGCTTGGGCTGGACTCTTAAAAGCGGAGTCCAACTGAAAGCAATTGGAGCTTCTGAGAACTCAGAGCCGGAAAAAGCCTACGCCCTAGCGTCCGATCTTGAAATTTTTATGACTTGATGCAGTCGTAAAACGGTTTTCAGTGTGAGGTCAGCGTCCGGGCTCGTTCACACTTGTTCCGTCAATCTCATGTCATGTCAGGACGTCTCAGACATTTTCGGCGATGGTTGGTAGGTAAGTTGAGTTTTTGCTAGTTCGGATACAGGTCGGGCACAGTGGTGTGGTGGGTACTGATTCCATACCCTCCTTGCCTCCCTGGCACTATCCCGACCAGCTGAGAGCTCAGTTTGGCAGGCTATTTATTGCCAGGTTCTGCTGGTCTTGTGCCACTCCTCCAGGCAGTCTAGCATGCATGTGCACAATTTATTACATCAATCACTGTCACAGTTCATGCAAATCGCCGCCCTCCTTAAGCAGATTAGACTCAGCTCTGTTCACGTAGTACCAACATTTATTCCGCTTAGAGTACTCCGTACCGAGGGAGCACTCTTGAGCAATGAGCTGAGCTGTGCCTTTCATGGAACTCGGTACTCTAAACCCCTCTCCATCCATGCCGGCTCTGTGCCAACTTGGCAGTGCATTGCCAGCGGATCGGTGCGTTTGAGTCCACCAGTGACTGGCTGGAGTTAGGTTCCTCCAACCTTTCTCCGCTCACCCACCGTCGAACTTTGGTGGTCACTGGTCACCTCATCGAGTTCGTCTCATCCACGCCTGGATCTGGATCTTTAATAATAAGACAACCTGACCTACCCAGTACCTAGCCATCCCAAAAGCTGGCCGTCTGCTGCTCGCAACTCCAAACCAAACTTCAAAGACTTCAACCGGGCGGCTTATTGGTTTTGCATGTTAAATTTCTTTGTTCTGAGTGTTTGCCGCCGTTTTGCACGTTTCAACCCCGAGCTCCCAGGATCGATTGGTTCTGGGAGTTCAAAGACGGCAATCCGGACCTTGAAAGCTGCAGCTGCTGGCTGGTAACTCGAGACAGACCGCCACCCGTGGAAAGCACCCGAGCAGCACCCGAGCGTTGATTTCAGACATTACTCATGTCCCTCCGCCCAGCTCTTGCGGACGGACATAAGTAAGCCTCTTTGGCACGCACCTGAGCCTAGAATATCTGATCAAGGAACTCAGGCTTGCCAGGCCTGCCAGGCCTGCAAGACGGCGCAGTGGGAAGTTGGAAGAGCGGCCCGATAGCTAGCCACCCAGCCAGCCGGCCAGTTCTAGCACCAACAGCCAAAGGGCGCCCACGTCATGCGAGATCGGCGACAGTCCCCCAAGTTCGCTCGCCACCACTCCAAGTTTCCAAACCTCTAGAAACAAGCCAAAATGCCCATGTTCCAGGATCCCGAGGAGGAAATTGAGAGGAGGGTGAGGAGGGAGACGGGGGAGAGAAGGGAGAGAAGAGAACGGAGCGGTAGCGGCAGGAGGGAAAGCTCGCCGCAACCACAGTCGATGGCTCCCGACAAACTTAGCCAAGTGCCGTCCCAACCGATAGCCATCCAGTCACAGCTATCACAACTCTCCCGCCGGGTCTCGGAGGAGAGTATTCGAACCGATTTATGTGAAGGCCCCTTGCTCGAAAGCCCGACCTCGCGGTCTCCGGAGCTCGATTCACCCATGGCGACCTCTGACCGAGCAGAGCTGATCCAGAGGTTGAAGAGGGGGGAGAGTCCAACCTGGATCCCCAATCGCCACGTAAGTCTTGGTCCTGTGTCCTTTTGTCTCCTTTCTTTTACGAGACCGAAGCATATCCTGACATCGGCTGTTCTTGGCCAGCTCGAGTCGTTGTTACAACACCACAGCCCAGTCTCGCCCACCCGAACTCGAAGTCCACGTCTTCCCACGAACGCCTCCCCGACGCTTCTTCCGGCTGCCACGATCACCAGCGGCATAACGGTCCAGGCCGACCAGACAGACGAAGACGCCGAGGCTGAGGGGCGGTTAAAGGAGGGACTTGGCATAGAGAGGCCAAGATCAGCTCTTCATAGTGGTGATTTCACACAGCACACGCAACACACATCCTCTCGCGGGGATCTTGGGGACCAACCCCCAAGTAGCGGAACGCAGGATGATATAGGAGAAGGCAGGGATCGAGGCCGGGGCAGGGGCCTTCAAAGACTTGACACAGGCGGCTTGTTGGACGAGCCCGAAATACTCTCCCGCTCTCAGCCATGGCTGGCGACATCACCGCCCCGGCCCATCAACGCTATAGATATTGCCCACCGGACGCCCCTACCCAGCCTGCCGGACGCTCACGGCTCGGGATTCGGGTATGGCGGCCACAGCAGGTCCGGGCTGTCGTCCCTGTCTTCCTCCTTTTCTTCCAGTTTTCTGTATAAGCATCCCACCAGCCCGTTGGTCCAGTCCGAGAGCAACGATGACATAGACTTCACGTTGCCCATGGGCAACATGGATATCGACCCCAGCCCAACACGCAACACCCGACGTCACACTCTGACGACCCTAAAGACGCCGCAACTACCTCATCTTGCACATCAACAGTCCCAGCAACAGTCCCACATATTTGACGGACATGGCCTTGTACAACACCGCCGAGCAGAGGGGCTGCATGCCTGGCAAGCGCACCAACCACGGCGGTCACTCACCTCTGCTACGCCCAGCATCCACCTCGCGGCGCAGTCCACGCCCAGCTCACCGGGCTTCCTGCGCTCGAGGCGGCCTTCCTTCAGCGCCTCGGATTCGTCCCCGCTGCAGCACGCTTCGATGGTGGGCTCGTACGAGGAGAGCATCCTGAGGGGCCGCATGTCTACCACGCCCTCCAGACCTCTGGACTTCCTGGCTCAGATCGGGGTCTTGGGCCTCGGAAAGTGCAAGTCCAGCCTGCGATGCCCACCGCACGTGACTCTGCCCTTCTCAGCCGTCTTCTACAGTTACTCGAGCACGGCTCACGGCCGGAGCGGGAAGGCAGAGGACGGACCCAGCCCCTACGTCGGCATGATCGACCTGGAGAACGGGCTCGCGAATCAGGAGGACGAGGCGAGGGCCAGGCGAAAGATGCAAAGCCGGAGCTCGGCCGCAAGAAGGGCGGCGGCGGCGGCAGCAGCAGCAGCAGCAGCAGCAGCAGTAGCGGCCTCGACGGCGTCGAGCGATAATGCCGCATCCACAGACGTGAGCATGGGCAGCCCTGGCGGCGAGGGCGACGAACCCGACGACATGTCTGTAGTTGAGGCGGGGAGCCAAGCACCCTCCAGGAGTTTGCGGTCAAAACGGCGGTCGAGCTCCCCAAAGGCGCCCCCGGGCGGGTCGTATCGCATCCCCGCCAAAGGCCAACTGCAGATCATCATCAAGAACCAGAACAAGACGGCAGTCAAGCTGTTCCTGGTGCCGTACGACCTCACCGGCATGGAGCCCGGCACCAAGACGTTCATTAGGCAGCGGATCTTCTCGGCCGGCTTGGCGCTGGAGAACCAGACCGTGTTCGGTTCGCCATCATCTGGCGCGTCTGGTGCCGCAGGAGGAGGAGGAGGAGGAGGTCAGGATAGAGACGCAGCCGTCGGAAATGGAAACGGCGGCTTCGTCGTCGTCGACCCTTCCGCCTCCGCCAGGCCGATCCTCCGATACCTCATCCACCTGCACATCTGCTGCCCGACCAAGGGGCGCTACTACCTCTACAAGAGCATCCGCGTCGTGTTCGCCAACCGCGTGCCCGACGGCAAGGAGAAGCTGCGCAACGAGGTGACCCTCCCCGAGCCGCGCTTCAGCGCGTACAAGCCCGTCCGCGTGATGCACCCCCCTCCTCCCCCACTGCTGCCTCATCCTGGAAGCGGCGGCGTTGGCGTTGGAGGTGGCTTCACCAGTGGCGGCGCCCTCCTCGCGGCTGAGAAGGCGTTCCGCCGGCGCAGCTCAGGCTTCTCCTTCACCGCCGCCGCCGGCCCTTACGCGCAGCAGCAGCAGCGGGCGTTTGATAACGATCCTCTTATGCTTGGCGACGGCCGCAGCGGCGTGCTGCACGCACAACATGCGGCCGTCAACGCGGTGGCGGCGACGACGATGACGATGGGTCATCGACATTCGGCGTCGTCGTCGTCTGCCGCGTCGCGTATGTTCAGAAGCCCGTCGTCGCCTCCTGTGGTGACGACGATGGCTTCACCGATGGCGTCGACCGCTGTCGGTGGTGTTGTTGGCAGTAGTAATAGT
Organism: Ophioceras dolichostomum; assembly: GCA_003049485.1. Lineage (NCBI taxonomy): Eukaryota > Fungi > Ascomycota > Sordariomycetes > Magnaporthales > Ophioceraceae > Ophioceras > Ophioceras dolichostomum. Next base: position 43,586 of record PYST01000004.1, on the reverse strand, counting down.
ATCCTCAGCACTGGCCGCAGTGGAGGAGGTGGAAGCGGGGGCAGCAACATCCCCGTCGAGCCCATCCCGTTCAGACTGGCGTTGCTGAACAACAACAGCGGCGCTACTAGTCCCAGCCTCCTCGGGAGCATCACCAGCCCCGGCGGCAGCAGTAGCAGCGACACTGCCACAGCAGCCACCACATCCCTGGAGGCGAGCCGGCCCACAATGGGAATTGGCACCGAGGAAGCGGAAGCTCAAGCTCAAGATCAAGCTCAATCTCAAGGCGTTGCCGACGACAGTCCGATGACCCTGATGACGACGACGAGCAACCCCCTCCTCGACGCCACCGCCGCCGCTGCTTCAACAACGCAGTACAGCAAGCTGAGCAAAGGCGACGTCGGCTACGGCGGCAACGCCTTCATCATGCCGCTTTTCGCTGCTTCTTCTGCGCCTGGCGAGGTAGTCGCCGAGGGCCTGCTCTCCAAGCGGCTGCGGTCGCTAGGTGTTCAAGGCGGTGGTGGCCAGGGCGGCGACCGCGAATTGTTTGCTTCAGCAGCAGCAACAGCAGCAGACTTGGGAGGGCCCGGCTCCGGCTCTGGCTATGGCATTGATATTGACGACGGCGACGCACGGCCGGCGGCGGCTGTTGCTACGTTCGGTCCTCCTCCTCCGCCACCTCCTCATAGTGATTACCTCTGATTAATGCTGATGAGATCGATGGTCTGTCTGTCTGCTGTGACCGTGCTGCGTGCATGCGGTCCGGTGGAGTCCTGTGCAGTGGTTGTGCAAACACCCCTTCTTCCTGGTTTCTTCATCTCGAGTCTCTTTTTCTCTCTCTCTCCATTCATTTATTCCCCGTTTTCTTTCCAAGTTCGGGTTTGCTTGCGCTTCTGAAACGATATCCCGGGCGAGCGAATGCCGTCCACTTCACTACTATCATCCTCACTACTCATCGGGCGTTTGTTTGGGTTCTCTCATTGTTTAATCCCTCATTTTTTGTGTTGTTCTTCTCCCGGGCATCCATCTCCAACCATATCGACAACAACATCATCATCACCATCATCATCGTCATCATCATCACGGAACTGTCCTCGCAGGACTTTATATATCCATACACAATATACACCGCGACGGCGTTAGGGTCCGGATCAATAAGTGGTACTCAGGAGCTGTTTGGATTTCGGGTTTTTGCTTAAGCACCGACAGGTACCTGGTAACTCCAGTAGGTGCACATGTGCTAATGTACCTAGCTACCTCTAACTGTCTGCCGGGGGATATATAGATTTGATAGCCATATTCACTTGCGATCTCATTTACCTAGCCGATGTGCTATAGAGCTCAGGGGACCTGGCTAAGAGTGAATAACAAGCAGTTGTTGGGAACCTTCAGACGAATGAATTAATCAGTCAAGACTCAGTTGGCTTTTAACCGCGCTGCCCGATGATGCAGATATGGTCGAATCCTCAATGTGTCACTCTATTCTATCTGCGAACTGCCTATAAAGCATGTCATATGTACAGTAGATGAAGCGAAAAGCGGACGTAGCTTACACAAGGTAGATAGATATACAATAGGAGGTTGATTGCGCTCGGGGGTCTCCAACCATGTTGTGAATGCTGGTCTAAACAGGTAAGGTAAGAAACGTAGGTAGGTGAAATGAATATACAGTTGAGATGGGCAGACAGATGGGATTGAGAAATACTAGTAAGAGCGACATATAATGACGCCCCAATGGCACAAAATAGATACAGATAATACATACATGTAGTGGGAGGGATGGTATCGTGCCACCCACCGCCTACCATGCTAAGGTGCCAGAGGTTTCTGTTCAGCTGGGGGTACCACAGGACTAACAGCATCAGGAGATGGTGGCTTCTCGCTCGCGCCGCTGGCGCCGCTGGCACGGCCGCTGCTCCGCACCCAGTCCAAGTCGTCGGGGTCAGACCCAGCATCAGGATCAGGCTGCCGTTTTTCCTCCTGTTGTTCTCGAAGAAACCCGTGGAGGATCTCATCGAGCTTCGCCTGGTCGCGACTGAAGCGGACGTCGGGGTCGACGGCGGCGGCATTCCCGTTCGCGTTCCCGTTCCCGCCCTCGTCGGCCTCGGCGCTCGAAACCTCTCCGTCGTCGGCGGCGGCTGCGGCTGCGGCTGCGGCTGCGGCTGCGGCTTCGGCTTCGGCGAGGGATCGTCCGCCGGGCGTGTAGGGCCGGGTGTGGTCCAAGATGTCCCACGCGCGCCGCTCGCGGGGCCGGTTGAGCTTGCCGATGGCGCGCAGGGTGCGCAGGCAGCTCTTCCTGATTGCGGCCAGCTGCCGCTCGGCGTCGGGCGACCAGGGCGCCTTGTCGCAGAGGAGGCGGTAGTGGCGCGCGAGCTCGAGGAGGGTGTACGACAGCGGGCGCCGGTAGCCCGGGTCGCGGCTCAGGCGCCGCAGCTCGAGCGTCTGCGGCATGCGGCCCGGCCGCGACCTGCGGCGCGTGACGTGCCAGCCGGCCCACTGCGGCAGCAGCATGTCCTCGAAGGTCTCGAAGGCCCGCTGCGCGTCGCCCACCCGCAGGAGCGCCTGGACGTAGTAGTTCCAGTTCTTGCCCGTGGCCTCGAAGCCCTCGGCCTCGACGCGGGAAATGAGCGCCACGAGACCGGCGGCGTTGCCCTCGGCCTGCAGCATCCGCACCATGACGTTGAAGCCATCCGACAGCACGTATATCCACTTGGGCACAATCTGGCCCTTTGGTTGTTCAAAGTCCTGGTATTCCAGCTCCGCCCGAGAACCCGCTTCAGACTCAGCTCCAGGTTCAGGAGGCGGCGCCGGCGGCTGAGACCGGGGTCTCCGTCCCCGAGTATCTAACAACGGGCGGCCTAGCTCGCAAGCCCGATCGACCAGGACCTCCCAAAGAGCACGCACATTGTCGAAGTTCTTGTTGTAGAACTCAAACAGCATCAGAGAGCTGATGATGCGGAGGTCACCACGGTGGTCACGTGTCCCGGCAGGCCTCGCGATGTCGTGGTAGAAGTCGATGAGTCTGCCGGCTTCCACGAGCCAGCCGCGACGCACTGCCGAGAAGATCAGGGTGGCAAACATGTCTGACGGCACGTCGAACCCACGGGGGCCGGGAGGCCTCGGTACGTTGCGACGCGCTCGCATCAGCTGGATTAGCGAACGGACGGCCTGGTGGAACGGCTTCTCTTGGCCGCGCGCCACGTACTTGGGGTGCATGCGGGCCATGACGGCCCGGAGGCTCTGCCCAGGCGACATGGGGAAGCCCATCTTCGTCATCAGCTCGTCGACTCGCAGCACCATGTTCGGCTCACCCGTCTCGAAGAAGGCCGCCATGAGCGTGACGTAGTGCGCCTTGGTCGGCTTGAACAGGCCGTCCACGTGTGCGGTCCGGATCAGGTGCAGCGCGTGGTGCGCCTGTCGGCAGTAGGCAAGCCCGAGCAGCAGGTTGTAGTACGTGGTCGAGTCGAAGACGACATCCATCGACGACATGAGCTGCATGGTGCGGTGCACGGCGACGAGGTCGCGCCGCTTGGCCAACTGCCTCAGCACCAAGTTCCACAGCCTCGTAACGTCGACATTGTCTGCATTGTTCGCCCGCCGGGCTTCGTCGCGGTCGGCCTCGCCCCTCGCGAGGGCCTGCTTGCGGAGCGTTGCCTTCTCCTGAGCTTGCTGCGTTACCCTACGGCAGACGCTTAGCGCCTCCTGGAAGCAGTTGTGGTAGCAGTACGCGTCCACGATGCCGGCGCTCATCCGCGCCGTGACGACGATGCCACGCGAGATTGCCATCTGCCGTAGCTGCAGCACGAAGTGCAGGTCGCCGCGCTTGCCAATGATCCCCATCACAATGCTGAAGCTGATGGCGTCCGGATCGACGGCCTCGCACAGCTGCGCGAAAGTCTCCACCGCGACGTGGTGGTCGAACTTGGTTGCGCTCAGGAGCATGTTCCAGTGGATCACCGAGGGCTTGACGCCGTAGTCCTTCTCCAGCGAGTGGAAGACTTCCCGCACGCGATTCCACTCGCCGCGCAGGGTGAACAGCCGCATCTTGTGCGTGACTACGCGGTCAGCGATGTCGGGGAACTTCCGGACGAACTCCTTCTCTGCGCGCCGGAAGCCCTGCACGTCGCCCCTGGCGGAGTAGAATTCGAGGAAGCGCATGTACGTCCAAGTGTCCAAACCGCCGTATCGCTGATGGTAGTCCTGCCACGCCAGTTCCATGTTGGGCCCGGCGCTCTCGTCCCGGAGGAAGACATCGCTGATCATCAGCTTTATGATGGGCACCCGGATCTTGACGTCTGGCAGCTTCCGGTACTGGAGATAGAGATGCGTCGCGAGCGCCTTCTGGCCCCTGTCGACAGACAGCCGGATGAGGTCCTCGAACATCAGCGGGTTTTGCGAGAACTCGACGATAGATGTCGCCATCCGCGGGTCGAAGAGGGGGAGAGCCCACTCCAGAGCCAGGCGAAGAAACGACTCGAGGACTTCGGTTTCCGGCGTGATGTTCTCCGACAACCGCCACAGCTTCGTGGTCATGTTCGGGACCTTCATGATTTCGTCTATATCACTCTGGGCGGGTGTCGCTTCGCCACTACGAGCACTCAAGTAGCTGCTCCAGGCCTCGGCGAGCACATCCCACCGCGAGGCTCTCAGTGCATCGGCCGCAACGAGGCCGAACCCCACCGGCGACGTGCTCACATTCGCGTAGCGCGTGAATATCACGAGTGCCTCCTTCAAGTTCCGCTGCTTGAGTTCGCTACCGATGGCACCCAACACTGCCTGGGGGGTCCAGGGATCACCGGGAAACTGGTCGAATAGCTCGCTTATTCGCCAGGCGTCCTTGATCCGATCGGACCGCGATAGCTTAACCACCGTAGCAGAGCGATGGAGCGGTCGCTCTTCTTCGCCCATGCTCATGTATTCACTCCACATGGTATCCAATGCCTCGAAGTCCACGGGAGACTCGTCCACAGGAGATTTGTCCACAGGAGATTCGTCCACAAGAGATTCGTCCACGGGAAGCCCATCCATTGGTGATTCGTCCACAGTCACCTCTGGAGAGGCCTTAGTCTGAGTCGCGTCTGTCATCATGTCTTTCTCCATGTCACGGCTGAACATGGACGAGCCTGCCCGATCCTTGACCGGCTTCTTAATGCGTTTGAACCTCGTCATGTCTCTCTCCAGGTCGCGGCTCAGTATGGGTGAATTTGTCCCCTCCTCTTCCTGCTCCTTTAGAATGCGTTTGAATTCTTCCGAGGACACCGGAATGGGAGGTTCACCAAGAAGGGACCTGCGCAACGTGTTGGTTGCAGAGTCGGCGACTATTTGCCGTCGTGAACGTCCTTTTTCTGCTGCAGCGTTCCTAGCAACATTACGACTGGGCCCCTCGAGTCGGGTGTGTTGCTGAGACACGTCTCGGAAGGCATCCTCAAAATTATCTGCAGAAATATCTGCAGGATCGTTTTGAGGGTCGTCGTGAGGGTCGCTGGGAGAGTCGTCGTGCGAGTCGACGTGCGAGTCGTCGTGAGCATCGGGGGAAGATGAGTATGGTCGCACACCAGACCTACTCCCGGTGAGGTACAGCCGCGGACGATCCGGAGGGTCCAATCTCCCCGAAACGGGATTGAACCTCTGCAGGAGGAACGCTGCAGCCCCCTGTGGATACAGAAAGTCGAAAAGAAAGCTAGAAGATGCGAACATGTTGGGCGCGGCAGCAGCTGTTGCTCCGTTGCCATCGGGCCTCCCAGGGCCGGAGGCGGCGGCAAAGGAGCCTAAGGCGACGAGGGGGTCGCGGGCGATGGTCTGCCAAGCCGGAGAGAGCTCAATGGCGGCGGCGCCATGGTGCCAAAACGTGGTGTGGAGCTTCCGGCGGCTCCTGACAGATGAGAGGGCTTTCTGGAGGCTGCATGGTTCCAAGCTGGACGCAGACCGGTCGAGAAGAGGCATCAGGGATTCTCGCGACTACTCGATGGGGGGACGGGCTTCGGAAGCATCATAATATCATTGCGGTTCGCCGGTTTTCGAGCTGCAGAATCCACCACGTCCGTTGTCAGACACAAATTAGATGAAAATTGTATATTTGGAGCAGGTTGGCATTCTTACATGACCCAATAAGAAACAGAAGAAATTTTTTTTAAAAGGTTAAGCAGTTTGGCGCCGCAGCGGAGCACTGAGGAAGCTCTTCGAAAGACGTGGGCTACGGTCGAGCTTCCCAGGAACCTCGAGCTATCATAGGAAAAAAAAAATCTATAGCAGGGGTCTTTGCATCAGGCGATTTCATTCCGGCGCCGAGGAATGGGTATCCACAGCACGGATCCGACCGCCATGTCGGAAACCCAAGGAAAATTGTTAGGCCGAAAGCCCCCTGACAGCTCGAGAGCTCCCCCAATTGGACCTGCAGCGGGGCGCAATGACGTCCCTGCCAGTGGGATGCGCCACAGATAGAGCTTCAGGGCTTCACGCGATGGAGGGGCACACGCTCCGTATCGTCAGTTGCGAAAAGTTACCCCACAAATTGTCAGGCATCATCCACGACGAGCTCGAGTCCCCAAAACCACTCACGACGGACCAGACGGACTCCTCAAGCGACTTCGAGGTACTCGGAGACCCAATTACTGTTGTCCTGCCCCGTATTATCGTCCCTTTGCGGACAACTAATACTCAGTTGGAATTGGGGCCCAGACACAGGCGAGGCGGCAACCAGCAGGGGGGTTGCTGGAGTTGTGTGGCGCGACGCGACCACGACCACCAGGAAGACGCCGATGAACATGGCGGCCGCCACAGCACCGGCAGGCATGGACATTATCAATTTTGTGGTCTCCTCGAGGGAGAAGGCCATGCTATACGGCGACTATGCCAGCTACCGTGCCCAGCTGTCTGGTCGCCTGCTCAACTGCCGGAAGAAGCTGGGCATCGCCGCCAAGAACCGTGGGAAATACCAGCCCCGTCCAGCACTCACCCCTGAGATACTGGCGGAGAATCGAGAGTACGGCACTCCCTCGTGATTTCCCTCGTGAATATTACCAACCATTACAACCACGACATGACAGCTTGCACACAGCCGCGTGGGACACACAGACATGCGGACAGACAGCAGAAAGCTCACAGTGGATACATGTACACAGGAACCTCTACCTACACATCCTGACCGCAGAGCGGGCATGGGCTCACGCCATGAGCATGAAGTCCGCTCATTCGGCCGACACGAGGGGCATCTCGGGGAGCACGCGCTCCCACATCGTCTCCCGCCTAGACAAGGCCGCCAAGACCGCCGAGAACCTCGCCTCAGTCCTCTCCCAAGGCGCCAGTGGAGCCGGCAGGGTGGACGTCCTCGAGGCACGGGCGTACGCGGCGCTACTACGGGGCGCTGAGCAGTTGGAGAAGCAGAGCTGGGAGCCCTGCCTGAGGAGCTATTCTATAGCTCGGATCATCTTCACCGCTCTGATGTCGTCCTCGGCCAAGAAGGACATGCTCAAGGATGTTCTATCCGACGTCATCGACCCTTCGATTCGCTACGCGGCGTACCAGCTCAAGACGCCGCGATCGCTGCCCATCCCAGCCATCGCGCGCAAGGCGTTCCCGCGGTCCGACAGCGCGCTCATCGCCATGGTCGGCGAGCTAGATGAGGACGTGCTGAGCGAAGGGGGCCACCACGACTCTTCGTCAAAGGCCACCGACAGCACCCCGACAACGCTCACTTTCCGCTCCCGCCAGGTGCGCATCGAAGACGCCGCAATCGCAACCGCATGGCTTGCGCTGCAGGACGCCGCAGCCGCACTTGCCGAGAAGCTGGGCTCTTCCTCGGAACTCTCGCTCTCACCGAAGGACATGGCCGCTGCGTACGACGACGTCCTCGCCGCAAGCCAGGATTCGGCCGACGCAACCAAGCAGGCCATCGACGAACTCAGGGCCGATGGGGTCACGCAGAGCGACCCGCAGATGCAGAGCCTCGCCATCACGCGCACCGCCGTTAACTACGAGATGATCAGCTGGAGAATTGGGCGGAACCGCGTCCTGGCTGGAGACAAGGACGGCGCCGTCCTCGAGCTCGCGGGCAGTGGGAGTGGATCGTCAAGGAAAAAGAAGGCCGCTGCTTCTGCTGGTAAAGATGATGCCGCCGCGGTTCGCGTGAGGCCTGATCCTCCGGGGAGGCAGCTGGCCAGGCTCAAGGAGAAGGTCGTGCTGTACGACGGAAACCTCCAGAGCATAGAGTCTATCAAGGAGCTGGCTGGAGTAGCTGCTGACGCCGAGCTCTCGGCGCGATTAAATGCGACATCTCAGTACTTTAGCGCTCTAAAGTGAGTCTATCTCCGAGTTACCCACCTTCTTTCTCTTCCATTCCCCCGTCCCTTCTGCTTTCCTTTTTCGCCGGTCATCACGTTCGCAGAAAGCCAAACCAAGCTGCCATACCGTAGTGAGCGCTGCGAGGTCAGTCGACAACAGTTCACTAACATGGATTTGGAAACCCTTCGCTGCTCATAGGTGCTTGGCCTTGGGCCGATCCCACGCGATCGCAGGGAACACAGTCAATGCGCTAGCGCTCATCAAGCACGCACATGACCAATGCCGTGAGGCCCTCCCCGTCCTCAGCAAGGGCGCATCCCATTCATCGCCAGTGCGCAACATAGACGTCTCCGCCGAGGACGCCGGGTTTCTGGAGGACCTCCTGAGCGGCGAAGTGCAGCGGCACCGAGCTCTGGTAGAAATCAGCAATCTGCGCAAACTGGAGCAGAAGCGCAGCGGTGGTGGCGGTGGCGGAGACCAGCCCTCGTCGCAGCCGCCACTCGCCGATCGGCTCGACCGGTATCCGGAGGACGGCGCCGTGGACCTGGAGAACATCGTGTCCTACCCTCCCAAATTGGAGGCCATACCCGCCAAACCCATATTCCTCGACCTCGCGTGGAACTACATGGACTACCCTCAGGTCGGCGGGGGGAAGAAAGGGGGGGCTCGCCAGCAGCCCCAGCAGAGTGGAAGTGGAGCCGCCCAGGGGAAGGCCGGCACGGCCGCGACGAAGGCCGAGCCACAGAAGCCGGCGAAGAAGGGCTGGTTTGGCTTTGGAAGATGAGCCAAACTGCGATCCAATTTTCGGCTTCCTTATTTTTCTTTGTCTCCTAGTCTTTTCCCTCACATGTCTCTGTATATATTTCGAGGAGGCATATAGGGGAATGAGCATGAGCATGAGCAGGAC